>JAEIIJ010018218.1:0-139093 GCA_018904815.1 Drosophila ogumai | reverse complement strand
TAGTAAAACCAATTTGAAATAAATTTATTTCACTGTGTGAAGCAATTGTGTATTTAAAGGATCCCTCTCTGGCTGGTTAAAATTGGGTGTTTTACTGCTGGTAATTTTTCACCCCATTTCATATATGTATCTTCAACCACTTATGCCTGCATGGAAGATAAATTTGGTCTTTGGTGAATGTTAACCTCTTAACATATAAATTTTCACTTTCCGTTTCCATTTGCATCGCCATAAACTGGGCTGCCTTGCTCCCGCACTTTTGATGGTATTTCTGTGCGTTGCTCCGTGCTGCTTCTGCTGCCAAATATTTATTCACATTTAAAAAGTATTTTATGTTGCATTTTCCTATAAGCATTCTTTCTGCTCCTCCCCTGCTCTTCCTGCTGCCCCTGCCACGTGAGTCCAAATACCATTCCTCGGTGATAAGACATGCATTCGTCCCCCTCAGTCCTCCCTTCGATTCTCTGGCCTGCTTTGGTGTTGGATTTTATGAGAGAGCTGGCTCCTTCGGAGTGTTTGCTCTCCTGCTCGCTACCTCGGCTGGATTCTGTCCTGGCCTCAATTTCCCTGAATTGTTTGTATGACAAAGTTTGCATATTGTAATAAATTTCGCTTTAAAAAATATTTGAACATTTATGGTCGGCATTTAAATTAAATACTGTATTCACCGGCTCAGCTGGCTGAGGAAAGCGAAAGGAAAGCCGAATATTAAAAGAAGGCACAGGAAATGTCTTTGCGCGGAATGTATGAGTTTTCCGGGAGGCAGATGTAAAGTTCATTACGATAATGGCATCTCGGTTACCTGAAAGGCAAAAAGAAAGTTAAATAAAATATATTTGCTTGATGAAAACAAAGAGGCTAATACAGGCTCCTTAACTGTTGCATAACCTAACAGGCCAAATGGTTAAGATCCTTCTGGCCAGGTTGTGTGCGTTTCGCTTGTTTTCTTTTCCAGTTGGATGAGCCTGCAGAATGCTGCAAAAGAGCAGCAATTTCCATTCAACGAAGGCGGAATTAAAGTTTAAACCTCTCGTAACTGGTGAGGCTCAATTGCAAAGGCAATTAAGGATGAGAACCACATACAACATACTGCTGCAGTGGGTTAAATAGCACAATACTAGGAGGGGAAACTCAATGTAACGAGTGTGCTCAAAGTAAAGCTTTGTGCCATCGAGGAGAAAACATTTACATTTCGCCGGCAACTGGCAAACTGAAATTCAATGCAAAACGACAGAGCCATCGAGGGAGCCAGCCAAAGGGAGGCAAAAGTTGTGGCAACAATGCTCATAAAACATAAACAAACAAACAGACGTCATTGCCACTGGCAGTTTATCAGGCAGCAAATACGAGCGAATTTCCAGGAGCGTGTGCTGAGGGCTTTACAGGGGCGGTATTTACAAGGGGGGGCTTAGAGGTCCTGACAATGCAATCAAGCGAAAGTGACAGAGCGGCAGGAGCAACAACACTCTGCCTCTGCTGTTGCCATCGATATGTCGACGTCGATGACAACTGGTGCACATGGTGACGGCACCGAGGGATTTGGGTTTGGTGTATTTCCCTCTCAATACTCGAAACTGCCAAAGTATTTAGCAAAAGTTCGCCACAAGTTATCCCGTTTTTCACACACAATTTTGTACATTTTTTTCGAGTGTGTGTGTGATTCCCCGAAGCATAGTTGGCGGTCTTCTTTTCATTTGAATATTTTGCCACTCTTGTGACGCACTCGACTCCTTTCTCCACACGAGTTACGTGACCCTTATGTGCTGGAACTTTCCTCAAAGTGCGAAAAGTATTTGCCAAGTTCCCTTTGCTGAGTTCATATTTTCAGGATGTCTTTCCTTTATGCTCCACCTTTAGCGTGGGAAATTTTTCACACACATTTCTTAAGAAAGCTTTCAAAAGCAAGCAAATGAATGTTGAGAGATAAAACGAATAGTTGGCTTATTATACGGGACAATAAAAGGCTTTAAGGTTTTAAAAAAATTTCATTAAAACAAGAATTTACAGCAGGGGATGTCTTAAAAGTGTATTTATTAAAAGTCAAAAGTTTAAGCCACTTTTGAGAGGGGTTTTAAAGTCGGGGGACTTGTTTAACTTTCCAATAACACAGCTGCCGTCTACAATAAAGTTTAAACACATATTTATTTACATTTTCTTTTCCACAATATATTTTTTTTACCTATGCTCCTATCTTACCAATCCGTCAATTATATGGCAGGCCATACATCTCTGTCGCAGAGAATACAAGTAACAACGCTGTTGCAACACATTTCTTTGGCTTTTAAGCCATAAATATAACTATAAAACAGATAAAAATACTTAAAATGTTTTCCCCAGGTAGTTGAACCTTATAAATTTTGTATTTTGTTAAAAATCATGACTCTAACCGAAAACAACGAAAACTCGTCAAAGAATAAAAGAGTGAATCGAATTGTGGCTGACCCAAAAGCGCAAAAAAGGATACAAACTCAACAATTCCGAATCACCGGAGGCTAATTCACAAATTCCCACAGTTTGAATACAGAAATACAAAGGAGTAAAAACATTTGCCTAACACCGAATTCCCATTTGGCATAAACCTGTTGCCGGCATAATTTGTGGCCTGTTCTGTGTTATAAACCCAAAAGTCCCGCCTCAAAGCCCGCCCACCTGCGGCCAACTGTCCCTGCCACTCCTCCTCTGCCTCCCCACTCTAGTGGAGTGCAATTATTTTAATCTGTTGCCGACATTTTCGGCATAATTTTTCATCAATTTTAAAGATTCAAGGAGCTGAGCAGCGGCCATGGCATAACAAAAATAAAAGAATTCCTTGGGCCGCAATGAATTTTTAAGTAAATGTAAAGAGTGCCTGGCCCCGAGTAGAGTAGGCCGCTTCATCCCCAGGATCTTGGAGTTCCTCTCATCCTTCTCATTCTCGTTCTGGCAAGCTGAAGCTCGCGTGGCAACTCCCAGGAGGATGTTATCCTGTCGGTTGTTGCGGGCGGCAATGCTTTTAGCCTCCGCAAGTTAAATGTTCCGCCCGGATCTCCGTCTCACCTTGGGCCCCCCCTTTCCCCTCTCTCTCTCTTTCGTTGGCTGCCTTTTCCAGCTCATTGTCTTTATGTGAGCCACCAGTATACCCGCTCCCTCGTAGGTCAACAGTTTTTACATTGTTTTCGGCATCCGAGCAATGCTCGGTTATCCACAACAAGAGGCTCGAGGTTGTGTCTCCTCTGTGTTTTGTGTCCCTTGAACGAGGCGCAACTTTGCCACAAAAGTTTTTTTTCTTGGCTCCCCTGAGGAACAACGCAAAGTTTTCTTTGAGTTTTTTAATGGTACATAACCATCATAGGTTAACAGTTATAATTACTATAGTGGTGGCCGACGTGACCTTTTAGGCGGCATAATTCGTTTACGAGCATGTGTCGTTGTCAATTAAATATCTGCGAGAACTGAGCAGTAAACTTATAAATAATGTATCAGGGGAATATATAACTTTTTCCTCTTCTCTAACCATAAGAACAGGGCTTTTCTTGGGTTTTTTTTTTCTTTCTAGGTAAAAGCCCAAAAATGCTTTGGGTTTTCCCATATAAATAGAATTAAAGCTGATTGTTCAGACTTGAGTGTTGACGTCGCGTGTTCTAAAGTGTCCGTAAAGTGTGGTAATAGCCAGCTTAACCAATTTCGAGTCTTAACCAATCTAATCGACGACAGATATTGTTGCCCTGATTGATTGTCACAAATTGTTAGCTTTCCCATATTTTGATTTTGACACTTCAGACTGCCAAGTTTGTGACTTGTTGATATCTGAGGGATTAATGCCCGATTCTAATTGATAGCAATGTTGCGAAGTTTAGACCCTCTGCACTTGTGTGAAACTTGGAAATTACGAACAAGAAAAGTTCATTTTCCCCACCTCGTCTGCACGCAGTTAAGTGCCCTGACCATGTCCTTAACTTATTAGCAGTTTCCATTAGCCAGAGCCTCTGGAATTTGCCACCGGAATCGAGGGATGAGTGGGATTACCTGGGCGTCGTGATTGCTTTGGCCAGTTTTGTGGACATTTAGCCGGCTTATGTTCGCTGCCCATGCCCAGGCCCATGGCCGTGTAATCAGTTAAGATGGCATCGCAGACGCACACAAAGCCACCGCAAGGACACCAACGCCGCTCAGCCAGAATCACGGGGCAAATCAAATGTCTGCCAACACAAATCCAAATCAATCTTCTGTCTCCGGCTGCGTGGGGCTTGTTTGCTTAATTTGACAAAAGGAATAATTTGATGAATATCTAAAATGGCAGCGAGTGGAGGAACCCCGGCGTGTTGCCAGCTCCTGGCATCAGCAACCGCAGCTCCTTCCGGGGCAGCATCCTTCGCCCCAATCCACTGACTTTGTCACTAATTCAATAAGCATCCAATTACAACGCGGCAGGAATGGTTTTCCTTCCCTCGTTCCACTCCCCTGGCTTATATACGCAATTTTCCCCTGGTGTATGTATATGTATATGAAAATTTAATGCAACTAAAAGTGGCCGTTGTCGTGGCTATAATTTTCCCTAATTATTGTTCTTTGCTTTCACCTGGCTTTTGGTAAATTAGTAACAATTTATTCGTTTTGAAACGTCAACGATGGTGGGATTTAATGTAAAGCTAATTAAATAATGGGGGAGAGAGCTAATAAGTGTCACAAGGCCGGAAACTATCAGTTCTGGAAGGATATTAGTTGATTTTTTAGGGCTTTTATTTGGAAGCTGTAATGTTAATTAGTTGGGGAGATTTAACGGATATTGTTTTAATCTCTAATGGTTTCTTTTACTTAATGAAATAAATTAAATTTTATTTTTAGGGTTTATAAATACTGAAAAAGCTTCTTAAAGATTAAAGATTTCATGCAGGTGACAGTACTAAATAAATAGCAGTGTCATCATCAGTAGCAGCACACAGCCACTTGGGAACTATAGTGCCCTGATACCCTTTTGTATACACTTTATTTAAACAAACTTTCCAAAAATATTTTCTATCTAGGAAACCAAAATATTAACAAAACTAACGACAAATAATAAATAATTTTAAATATTTTAACTAATTTATTAATGCAAGTTTATTTTCTTCAATTGTACTTAAATTTATGTACAAAATAATTTATTTATAGTGTATTTAAGCAAGTGAATATTAAATTGATCTTAGTAACGCATTTCCTAGAACGTAATCTTTTCGCCCAAAGGCTCTAAGACACAAATATACCCAGCCAAAGTCCGCCCCCACAGGGTAGAGGCACTAAAGCGCGTGGAGGTATGTTTTTTGATTGCTATGATGCTGGGGAAATACATAGGCTTAAATCCTTGGCCCTGGCATTGGGATTGAATGACCTAAATTCAATTTGCAGAGTCGTGTGCCCAGATCCAGAGTCAGGTCTGCCCCACTACAAGCAGCCCCGCCCGCCGACCCCGTAAGTAGGTTTTCAGTTACCAACGCAGCGGGCAGGCGACCCTCAGAAGCCGGGGGCCTGTGTGTGTGTTGTGTGTGTGTTTTTGTTGTTGGCCGTAATCAACGCAATGCAATTTCAATGTCTGACTCTCGTGTTACACTTCTGTCCAGGCTGCACCCACCGGACGTGGCTCTAACCCACATCCAATCCCTAGTTGCTACACCCCGAAAAAAGATATTAGCAGAAAGGAGTAGAAATTGGGTTACATTCTCTAGGAAATTTTGTGGGAAAACCCGATTAGGGGACAATTTATATTAAGCCAAGTACTTACTCTGTAAGACCTATTCAAAAGCACACGTAGAACTTTTTGATTAAAAAATTCATACTTTTAGCCAGAAAATTGTTAAAAACTCGTCTTTTTTTTTTGTGTCACTGACATAGCACAGATAGCCAGACCACAAAGCTTTCTAGCCAAGGTAAGAGCATAAGTGCATGGTGGACAGGTGAGGGAGCAAGTCCGAGCATCTCGTTAGACAAATGCCTGTGTGCTGACTAGGCAGCACTTGATTTGGGTTAAGCGGCGGCATCTACGGCGACGACGACCACAACCGTGGTTCAGGTTCTGGTTCTGGTTAAGTGTTTTGGCAATTCCGGTTGATGGGATTTGGGAACTGGACGGAATGTGGCTTGTACTGTGGCCTGAGATGGGTTCATATTCGACAGGGTTTCTAATGCCTGATTAAGTAGTCAAATTTTGATTGCTGTGAACGTTGCTTTGATGTTGGTGTGTTAAGTTTGTTAGAAGGATATAATCTACTTTGTTGGTCAGCTCTTGTTAGTAACTTAAAAGGTCATGGGTTTTTTGTTAAATTAAAGAAAACAATTTAAAGTCATTTAAGCAAGAGCCCATAAATTTGTCTACAATAATTTTGTTCCAAGAAAAACCAAAGTAATTGTAGTATACTTCGATTATCATAAAACTAAATATTTAATAAAATATTTATAAGTTTACTAGCATCATGTCACACGTCACCGCGGAGGCGGTTATGACTTAAACTCTTCCTTCCCCTCCTCTGCCACTGCCCACTGCCATTTCTTGCTTCAATATTTTACCAGATTAATCGTCTGGCACTTGACTGCCTCTGGCACAGAGTTCATAAAATACGAGTGGCTGCATCGGCGATCAGGCGAGCTGAGAAGATGCAATCGGCGGAAGGATGGCAGGCGGAGCAGATGGAGGCACTCCTCCGCCAAGACACCCACTGCATCCTGACCTGACCTGAGGGCGAATGTCAAACGCGAATTGTTCACTGACCGAAACCGATATTTTTCATAATAAAAGCTTATTTGCTCGCTTTCCATTTCACCGCTTCGGCAAATATTTATCAATTGTGAATATTTGCTGATTATTTTTTGTTCTCGGTTAAATATGTAGTATTTGCATCTGGGACTCTAAGCCTTTAAGCCATCCACGATTACGCAGGGCAAACAGACAAAAAAGAGAAAATAAATCGAAATTCCGGCGAGTGGGTTTTGGTTAGTTCACCGGTGGTCACCCCGGGCGTATACTTTATTTATGTATTTACGGACTACAATCAAGTCCATTTCCAACCACTCGCCCGAGCCCATAAATCAAAAATGATTGATAAACAGCCTGGCCAGAGACGCGACCAGTGACGTATGTGTGCCTAATAATTGCACATGAAATGTCACCGCAAACACTACAGGTCCTGCGCCATCGGTAATCATACGCCCCGTGTGCCCAGAACAGTGACTGAAATTGGCCAACGGTGCGTGAAATCCGTTGATTACTTTATTTGCCCCGAAAGTGCGCAACGCACTCGCCCGTGGACGCCTCCGTTTTATTCTGACCCGGTCTCCGGCCGTGTGTGGCCAGCACCCAGCGATAAGCGGATGCCCTGCACCACAATTAACCTGTGGCTGCCCGCAGGACCCCTGAACAGAGAGCACTCGTTCTCCACACATGACCAGCCACATGGATGTGCTCGTCCTGCGAGCTCCTTTGGCTCCCTTGGCCGGCAGTAAAGCGCAATCACACAAATGAATCGTCATTGTCCGCATTCGCTTAAGGTTGCGCCAATTGAAGAAGGATTTTATTTGATTTTAAATCTGATTTCAAAAAGGATTTGAGTGTTGTAATAATACAAGGAGTCTGCTGGACTCTTCCTGCATTTTCTTTTATCTGCCCGAAAGCGAAATATATTTTTATACGAGCGGGAAAATTGCTTAGAGGAAAGCTCAAGTTGATTGGAACGGAATGCCTTTCGTGGAAATTTTGTGGCCAGTTAAGCCTAAGTATCAAAAAATGTTTCCCCATGAGTTAAGGCAATTAAAGGGCGGCATTTCTGTAAATTAATCAGTGGAAATGAGTAGGCTTGTATCTCCTTTAAATGGTATAATTTAAAATTCAATTCATTTGAAGCATGATAAATATATTTTAAAATTAATAATCTCTACATTCTGTCAACAAATTCTCAGGAACGTTTTTACTATATTAAAAGAAGACATTGGCCTCTCCTCATCCCTAGTTTATCCTTCAAGATAATATAATTTTTTTATTATATATTTTTGGTTTAGTTATAAACCCACACCTGCTTATCATTATCGCCAAATTATTGGCTTATCTTTTGATACAAAGAACCAATAATAATAATAAATGATAACGAAAATATGTATTGAGGGGGACACTGATCTGATATCTTTTGGAAAACTGATAGGGACTAAGAAGTTTAGGATCAAAGTTCATTACTAGGCACAACCTTAAAAGGTTTTCAATGAGTGCCTATCAAAAGATTTTATTGAAATATCTGCAACTGCGCACATGAATTTGCAGATTATATTCTATAGAAGCAAGTTATCTAACTGATGGGGAAAACATCGCCTCATCCCCACCTGAAGTGATGGTATGCCTGACCGCGCGACCAAATAGATTATAATTATCGATAGATAAAGCCTTCGGGACGTATACTCCTCAAGACCGCCACTCAAGTCACATCACATCGCCTTATCGCCCTCCAAATTGGGCTGTGATTGATGGCAAGTGCTATAAATTAGGGGCCGGCACTACGGTCGTCAGTTAGTCGAACTCGAGTAGACAACAAGCCAAGTGAGAATGTTCAAGTCCATCGCTGTGATCGCGGTGCTGGTGGCCCTGGCCAGCGCCGAGCTGCATCGCGTGCCGATCCTCAAGGAGCAGAACTTCGTGAAGACGCGCCAGAATGTGCTGGCCGAGAAGTCGTATCTGCGCACCAAGTACCAACTGCCCCAGACCCGCAACATTGACGAGGAGCAGCTGTCCAACTCGATGAACATGGCCTACTACGGCGCCATTTCCATCGGTACTCCGGCCCAGAGCTTCAAGGTGCTGTTCGACTCCGGCTCCTCCAACCTGTGGGTGCCCTCCAACACCTGCCAGAGCGATGCCTGCCTGACCCACAACCAGTACGACTCCAGCGAGAGCTCCACCTATGTGGCCAACGGCGAGTCCTTCTCGATCCAGTATGGAACTGGCAGCCTCACCGGCTACCTGTCCACTGATACCGTCGACGTCAACGGCCTGAGCGTCAAGAGCCAGACCTTCGCCGAGTCCACCAACGAGCCGGGCACCAACTTCAACGATGCCAACTTCGACGGCATTCTCGGCATGGCCTACAAGTCCCTGGCCGTGGATAGCGTCACTCCTGTCTTCTACAACATGGTGTCCCAGGGTCTGGTCGACCAGTCCGTGTTCTCCTTCTACCTGGCCCGCGCCGGCACTTCCACCAATGGTGGCGAGCTGATCTTCGGCGGTTCCGACTCCTCCCTGTACTCCGGCGCCCTGACCTACGTGCCCATCTCCGAGGAGGGCTACTGGCAGTTCACCATGGCCAGCTCCTCCATCGACGGCTACTCGCTGTGCGATGACTGCCAGGCTATTGCCGATACTGGCACCTCCCTGATCGTTGCTCCCTACAACGCCTACATCACCCTGTCCGAGATCCTGAATGTGGGTGAGGACGGTTACGTGGACTGCTCCAGCGTGAGCTCCCTGCCCGATGTCACCTTCAATATCGGCGGCACTGACTTCACCCTGACCCCCTCGTCCTACATCATCCAGTCGGATGGCAACTGCATGTCCGCCTTCGAGTACATGGGCACCGACTTCTGGATCCTGGGAGATGTCTTCATCGGCCAGTACTACACCGAGTTCGATCTGGGCAACAACCGCATTGGCTTCGCCCCCGTGGCTTAGGTTTAGGGTCTGTGATCAGCGACTAATAAAGGAATGAGTATTTAGTACTTGATTTTGAATTTATTTTTGTCTATCAAAGTGGGTACCGCTTTTTGAAGGTAATCTAATCTGTTTACAACATTCACAAGTGGAGTCTTGTCATGCAAAGGGAGCGTTTTATTATCGGAATATAAGCAAGGACAAGGTCTTTGATTTCGTAAGAAATGTCTATAGAATTGTAATTTCTTACCTTATATGGCTTTTCTTTACAATATTTACTATTTAGATATCACAAAATATCTAAAGAATTGTAATTTCTTACCTTATATGGTTTTTGTTTACAATATTTACTTTTTAGATATCACAAAATGATAATGAAACTCATTTATCGCTTTGAAAGAACGTACTTGAAAGATACTCGAGATATTTCATATGACTTTAATTAGTGTGAAATTCTTAGGTATTCTCTAAAATAGCAAAATATTTACTTTAAATTAAACTTACATTTTTAATTAATCAAAAACAAATCTATTTAAATAGTAAATTCTTTACTTGACTTGTACTCTGAACTGAAAAAGCTAAGCTAATGCAATTTTTAATTGATTATGTATAAACTATTATTAGTATTACATTTAGATATTCCTATTAATGAAATCCCCAAGTATCCCTCAGTCGACTCTTTCGATTGCAATATCCCTGAAAATTCATACGATAATTGCTTATAAATTCACCCTGCACACCTGTCTGTTAAACAGGAATTAGAATTGCTGGCCATGATTTATTGACACCTGATTTGACAGTTGTTGCGGTTGTCCAACACGTTATTCGGTGGTCTCAGTGGGCAATCGGCAAATGTTGACTCTTCCAAATGAAAATGATCCGAGAGAGATGAGAGATGCCAGGTAATGACTGGCTGACACCGATGGCTCAAAGAGCCAATTTATTTGTCCAGCCTGTTGCGTGGTCGGTGATGTGTGTCACTGGGTGTCAAGAGGTCCCTGGGGTCGGTCTCCACGGCTGTTTCCTGGGTGGGGACTGGCCACTGGTATGATGTCAGTGCGATGGTGCGAGTCTAAAGTTTTGCAACTGCAAACACAACGCAGTGACAACACCATTTACGGACGGAAGAGGGGCCGGAATATATAGAGCGGCGTTCGTGCACAGCGACAGGAAGTGGAAGTGCAGTTGAGCAATGCAAAAGTACGGATCCGAACGGGGCCACAGGTCATATTTGCCTCTGTTGGCCCGAGTAGCCAACGCAAATCACTTGCCGACAAACAAGGAGGGGAAAGCAGAAAGAGCTGAGTTTGCCTTCATCGTGGGGCTGGGTTTGGGACTGCTTCGTTGAGCAGTTAATGAATCACTTAATGGAAAACCTGGTCAGCCCCCGACTTCCGCTCCAAGTGGGAGCTCAAACCCAGGCAATCGATATGTAGCTGCCTCTGATGGATGTTGACTTTAGAAAGCTAAGCCAATGACAATAAAATAAGTACGTTAAAAATTAAATACTAAATACAGTAAATAAAATGAGAACTTAAAGCCCAGTTACATTTTTGTTTAAATATGAGAAATCCGTTGCTTCTTCTGCAAAGAAAATTCTTCTTCATCAGCTCCAAGTACAAATATTTGTCACAATCAGGCAAGACACCACACAGCAATTACTGAATTGATTAATAATAAATATTGAAGCTAAAAGCACTTTAAAAGCCTATAAAGGTCAAGATTAAATTTAGGTTACAGTTTTCCATTGCTTTGAAATTTATTTTAAATTAATGGCACAAGCTTTTTGAATCTGCAAAATAGGAAAGGGAATTATTTTTGGAAACATTTTTAGACAAATATATAAACATTGTTTGTCTCTAAAATATTGCTTGTATTTTTAACTCTTACAGGAGACAGCCGCACAATGATGACAAACCGATGTGCTTGCTTCGCCTTGGCCTTCCTGCTCTTCTGTTTCCTGGCCATCTCGAGCATTGAGGCAGCTCCCATGCCCAGGTAGTTGTACCTTCTCTATTCCACAGCCGCCCACACCCACATCCACAGAACCTATCGGATTCGGTACAGAGAGACACATAACCTAATTAATTTTTGACACTTTGCATGCGAAAACCGAACATTTTGGTAGAAAAATATTTGCCCAAAAGCAATTACCTCTCTGGAGTGCCACCAGCAGTCGCAGTTGGTTTAGAGCAAATGCTTGTCATATAGGATATGATAATATATGTATGTTAACATCACACTTTCGAGTGTCAGCGTCTTTTCCCTCCCCCATTTAAAGTCTTGGCTGCCGGGCAAGGGAAATTTTTAATTAATAAAATGTAAACGTTGACGAAAAAGTGTGCCTGCAAAATTCGAGGCTTTCTCGGCCACACACTTGAGTAGAAGTACTTAGACTTTTTTTCTGCACATATTAAAGCAGGACCTTTTGTTATAACATTTCGGGGAATCCCAAACTCAATTTCCCGTTGAGGCAGACATTAAAAATTCATTGGCCTTGCAGAACTAATTAGCAATTGCTCGAATGGAAAATGCCCTCAACATTTGGGCATTAGCAAATAATTGGGTTTCCATGCAAATGAAAGTTTTAAACCAGCCAAATGTCAAATTTAACAGAGCCAAAGTAATTAGACATCCTGTTTATCCGGCAAATATACAAAAGAAGCAAACACTAATTTTCCATTCCGATGACTCCCTAAATAGCCAATCCAATGGCGGAGGCTACGGCGGCGGCTACAACGAACTGGAAGAGGTGCCCGACGAACTACTGATGGAGCTGATGACTCGCTTTGGACGCACCATAATAAGGGCACGCAACGATCTGGAGAAGTAAGTCTTAAATAATAGTTAATAATTTTTAAAACTGTAGATACTATATCGGATAAAATATCCTTCACAGTATGTTTTAGATTACCTAATATTTTTTTAGATATCTGAAACTACTTTCAATGCTCTCTTTCTCTCCTCACAGCTCTAAGCGAACCGTGGACTTTGGCTTGGCCCGCGGTTATTCGGGCACCCAGGAGGCGAAGCATCGCATGGGCCTGGCTGCGGCAAACTTTCCCGGCGGACCCGGACGAAGGCGACGCTCTGAGACCGATGTCTAAGGCGCTAACTCTGGCTGAACGAGTCCTGCGGTCGTATAGGACGAGTTTCCACTTCCCAACACTCAAACTTGGCCCATACCTTGTGTCTTCTATAGAGCTCTCTCTCATTTGCATTATGTTGGATTGTTTGTTATGCATTGTACATATATATATTTATTACGAATCTGACCTCATGTATTCATCGCGACATACGTTTCCGCACAAGTGTTTTGCAGTATTACGGAATAATAATAATTACTTACCAGATATCAAGCTATATGCATACGAATAACCAAGGCGAACACCGAAATAAACAAGTTAAACTGTTGCTCCTAAAGATAATGTTGAACCCCGTTTAATGCCCATTTCCAACCCTGTCTCTCGAAAATTCTTTAAATCGCTCGTCTAGTCGTTACAAAATGAAAAACTTAAAGAGAGAAATAAATAACCAAAAAATATATATATTCAAGAGTAAGCAAAATCGCGCAAAAAATCTTTAACTAGGTATGTCTTACATAAACACGAAACTATATACACTGACACACGTTACATGCATATATGGAAAATGTTTTGGCCCCCAAAGAAGCCAAGGAAAATACCCAGCAAAACTTTAAGTTTTTTTTTTTTAACAACTCAATAGTCAAGATCAAAAGGTCCTCCACAGATCGATTCTGTCGCTGCAAGCGGTCGTTAATTATTGTAAATATTAATTATTGAAACACGTACAACCACAATGCGATACAAACATATATAGCCGTATATATATGTATATCTACAGAAGTCTACTTGCATATATATTTAATAATTATTATGTCTATGGAAAAGCTGCATACATAACATTTACCGTGAGTCGGGCACGAACAAATAAAATTCTACATTTTGAGAAACATCCTCAACGCTTGTCGAGCTTTATTGTTTATGTGAATTTCAGAGATGGATTAAGTATTTAATCAGACTCGAATTCAACAGTTGTGGTTTGTGTTTAGTTGGGAAATGCTGCTCTTGCGACTCTGAGCCATTTACTCCAGCCATCGAGTATTCTGTGCTCATAAAATGTATCCTTTGGGGAGCTGCAAACGCATAAGACATCTAGCAAACCCATAAAGCAGGAATGCAATTGAATTTATTTATTTAGAGGTGAATTAGAACAGGGTGATTTATGCATGCTAGTAAGTGGACTTCGAGGAACAATAAATTTGGTAGTAAATTCCATTGAAGCATTTTCGATGGAATCATTAAACATTAAATCGAAAGTAAGTAATTAAAGAGCTGAGTATTAGTAGAATACTTAAAGGTTAAACTCAGAAGATAAGGCAACAATTATGGTTTTATAAAATGATTAGTAATATTATATCACAAAGCTATTGAGCAGCACATTCTTCTTTAAACTTATGGCATAATGTTAATGTTTTTTTGCTTTAAACCGCATAAATAATTATTAACAAATTTAATATTAATAGCTAATTTTATTCCAAAAGTATACAAAATTAGACGAAAGCACAGATTAAATCTGGAGTACTTACACATAATTTTTTAATAAGGCTAATACTTTGCAAGTATGACAGAAATTTATATTTTAAACAAAAGAGAAGGTTTAATATTTCCCCGAGTCAGGATTGAATTCAATTTCAACAAATCGCGAGCTCCAAATATCCAGCCTAATGGGCTCGAATGAGATTATTAAATTGGGATGCTCAAGGTCAGGATGGACCTACAAAATAGATAGATATTAGCAAGTAACTCAAAAGTTAAACCTTAAAACCCACCCTTTGGGGATCCAAGCCAGTGTTGTGGAGGTGCAGAGTCAGCGGAGCATTGCGATGTAGCAGAACTTTGGCCAGGCGGGTGGCACTGGGCTTGACCATCTGATAGCACAACTTGGTGGACGACAGGTTGAGGATCCTGAGCGTGGGGCAGGCACCTACCATCTCCCACAGCTGGATGGGCGAGGGCAGGTCGCGCATCTTCAGCAGATGCAGCTCCTCCAGATGCGGCAGCTTGTGGCAGATGGCGTGCAGCAGCTGCGATTCGATGTCGTCGTCCTGCAGGACCAGCCTGCGCAGATTCCTCATTGCTCCAATGGCGTCCGTGACCCGCTCACTGCTCCAGTAGGCGTCGTGGAAGAGCAGCGAACGCACCTTGAGCGGTTGGCTCTTGGCTATCGTTCCCAGCAGATACTCGTAGTAGTCGCGCGTGTAAAAGGAGAGGCGTCGGAAGTTGGGCAGTCGCAGCAGCTGGGGCAGGAAGTCGCCCAGCAGGTGGTGATCATCGATCTGCAGCTCCTCTAGTGTGGAACACTTGGCGGCTTCCAGCACATCCTCGCCCAGGGTGACATTGTAGCCGTAGTAGAGCAGTGTTAGCTTCGTTAGTTGCAGCGTGCTGAAGATCTCCTTGAAGGTGTCCGTGTCCAGGTACTCGCACCAGATCAGATGCAGCTCCTTCAGCAGCTTCCAGCGCCACAAGTGGCAGCCGGTGGTGCTGCTGCTGAGCGTTAGGCGAGTTAGGAGCGGGAACAGTTTTGTGAGGAGCAGTGTCTCATCGTCCGCCTCCTCCAGATTGTAGTCCATTTCGCAGGCGAGCGTCCGCAGCTGGGGAAAGCTGTATGGAGTCCACTTCTTCAGCAGCTCCATGCTGCCCCTGCTAATCTTTAGGCTCTTCACCGAACCCGACCAGCACTCCAGTCCCTCCAGCATCCGAGGCTCGTGGGCACCATAGAGCTCCATAACATCGCCGGTCAGCGTGACCGACTTGCTGTGCCGCCAGTGGTACTTCACGTATTCCCGGATACTGTCGTTCACCTGGGCCAAAGATATCTGGTCGATCATGGGCAGAAACTGGAGGATTTTCAGCCACAGGTCTTCATTAATTTTCTCCATTTGGCCAAACAAATCGTGTCGAGAGAAACTAAACCAAAAAAACAAAAAACAAATCAAAACAAATAGTTTGCCAGAGCTGGGGAGCTTTCGATAACTTTTTTGGGGAGCTCGGTCAGAGCTGGGGAGCTTTCGATACCTTCTTGGGGGCGGCCGGCAAGCAGTTTCGGTTGAAATCCGATTGCCCCGAAAAACTTTCACCTATCGCAAACAGGGCGTTAAATTTAAATGCAAAACAGGTGGGAAGACCCTATTAAGTGGCGTATTTTTCATTTTAAATAAATTAAATATTAAAAATTAAGCATAATTGCAATAAAACAGGAATATTTGAACTTTTCAATGCATGCTCGTTTATTTGAATAAAGTCATGAAACCTTAGGTTAACAAAGTACATAATGTGATTCTGAAAAATATTATGTCTTACAAGGCACACTTTTCCTTGTTCTACGTTTAGTGGATAATTACTCGAAGCATTTGAAACTACCCAGTTTATATAGAATAGTCTCAGTAACGTATAAAATTCTTACGATCTAGATGGAAGAACTTATTGGATTGGCACTTGTGGGTGTGTATTTGTATTACAACCTATGGATTGGCGTTTATCTTTTAAACACATGAATAATACTACGTAAATCTGGCTTGCATGCGTTTGTGATGGGATATATATATACAGTCTTGCAGCAAAAGGGATGCCTGGAGCATCTTCAAATCTTAACCCCAGTTGCCTGGCCCGTCGGAATGGCCGTGGGATTGGTTCCGCCAGGAGCAGTACTGCCATTGGCACTGCCGGAACTCATCAGCTCCATGTACTGGAAGGGCACGTGGTAGCTTTGGCCCCTGTGCTCCACCAGCAAGTGACCCCGACCGGTTGATGCGCCCACCACGGTCACCGCCTCGCCCTTCTTCAGCTGCTGCGCCTCCGCCTGGCCTGACTCTTCGGGAAAGTTCATCTTCATGACCCGACTCTGCGGATAACCCAGCTTCGAGTTACCGCTTATCGTGTAGGAACGGGAGGCGGGCACTGGTGGCGGTCGTTCCTGTTGAGTATAAATTGTGTAAGTAAAAGTTAACAACACCAAATTCTTATTTTTCAGTTACCAAATCTAGTCCGAAAAGACTGCAGGTCTGTTGTATGATCTTCTGGTCGCACTTCTCATGAGGATCTGGCGGAGGAGTCCCTGCAATGGGCTGTGGCCTGGGCCTGGTTACAGTACCGCCGATCCCCAGGTTCGTGGACTTGGCCGATAAGCGAGGGACTGTGTGGGAAAAGTTGGTTAGTTTATAGATAAGGAATACATTGAAGGGAGTCCCCCTCACCTGTCGTGGGAGCGGAGGCTGCGACTGCTGCCAGGGCGGCCATTGTGGAGGATGCCGCCTTGCTCTGAGATGTGGAGGTGTGGCCAGTGCCCGTCTTGTTACCCGCCAGCGGAACACTTGCTGTCGGCTGTGGCTGATGGTGACTTGCCCGGATACGCTTGAGGCTTCCACTGCCGACCTTCTTGCGCCACCACCAACCCCGCCAGGTGGCCTGCATCAGGGTGGCGCTCTTGTGTCGGATCTCCGTGCGCAGATGCTCCAGGTGCTGGCGTATGCCTTCGCTGAGGAAGACATGCCGCTTGCCGGGAGCCCAGGCCAGGGTCACCGATCCGTCCAGCACGGGAGGCTGCTCCATGGCATACTGTAGGATCAGCTGGCAGTCCTCCAAGGCCTTGTCTTCGCTGCGCCGCAGGGAACGGAATGGGGCCAGCATCCGGTAGCGGGCGTTGAATTGCTTGAACCGCATGCGATGGGGAAAACCACTGGCCATCAAGTTGACCGTTTCCAGGACCTGCAGGGACCGAATCTGACGCACCACTGTGGCCCGGTCGAAGCTGCCGGCCGCCTCGGATCCGTTGCTCCGGATGCAGCGCACAAAGTGCGGCCTGGCATGCACCAAGGTCCGGAGCAGGTTGTCCAGTCTAGTGTGGAAGTCCTGGGTCAGCGTGGACACCGGCTCGTCTCCGTTCAGCAGATCCGAGTGGGAGGTGGGCGAGATGCGGAAACTCAGCCCCCGCGGCGCCTGCTGCTGGGCATACAGAGCCTTCAGTTCCGAGCCAAAGAGATGGGTGGCAAAGCCGAAGTTGCAAGTGTGCTTGTAAAACACCGCCACCAGATCGTCCGGCACCACGTCGCGATTCGTGTCCAGGAAGTCCGTGGTGTCGTATTCCACGCGGCCGGCAAAGTGACGGATAAGGAACATGCGCGGGTCGTGCGGCTCGGCGGTGGGCTTTGTCTCCAGGCGGCTGGAGCAGCGGTGTTGCACCTTCAGCTTGGCCACGTAGCTCTCGGCGGTGCCTCGCACCGAGCACTCCGCGTCCAGCATGCTGAGCAGACCTGTTCGCAGGGACGAAATCAGATCGATGCAGGGCACATTGTCCACATAGTCCACTTCGGTGTCGCACACGATGCCCTCGTCCCGGCAGGACTCCACCGAGGACTTGAAGATGTGCGTGTTGTAGAAGTGCTGCATGGTCTCGGCGCACAGGTTGATGCACAGATGCTCCAGATGGGCGTGCGGCGAGGGCTCCTCGAACCCGAACATGTCCAGGATCCCAATGAAGCCGTCGGTGGCATGACGCACTGCATTGTTGAGGGCAGCCATCGACTTGGAGCCTGCGTTGCCCCCGCCAATCGTGGAGGCGTGCTGTGAGGCTGCGTCCGCCTGGTTGTGCACCGACTCGTTGGAGTCCGAGCTCAAGGTGCCCAGCGTGGATCCCAGCCTCTTCAGGCTGTTGGCCCTGCGCACTATGGTGGCCACCGTGCGGCAGTACAGAGCCTTCGCCAGGCAATCGCGCGTCATGTTGGCATCCCCGTCGCCGCAGACGGACTTGACCAGCTGGCCACGCACATTGTGAGTGCGGGTGGTGAGGCCGCGAAAGAGAGCGGCAGGTGGCACGCCCAGCAAACTGGACACGGAGTTTAACTCCGTCTCTCCCTTTACGTCCACCTCCAGGCCCTAAAAAAAAGGCAGGATAATTAATTGGGATCCCCGAAAGGTAAAATATTTCTCGCTCAGAATTAAAAACATCAAACACGGTTCTTTTCAGACGTAAATTACCACTAGACGATGTAAATTAATACATTCCATCAGCGCAAGAAATCTTGGAACACAAGGCTGGAGCGAGGTTCGAACACGCGTTGAGCGGTTCGGGAGACCTACGCTCTAGCCCTTACACCAAGGCGGCATCAGCGGAAATGCTGCCTATATAGAAGTACTGCTTCAATACACTGCTTAACCGACAAGTCCAATTGGAAACTGCTTAGCCCATATAATAACTGCTTGCTCTAATTGGGTTATGCTTACTTTCCCGCTTTCGTTTTCCAACTATTTCTTTGGGGATGGAACGAAACACCTGTTAAACCGCCGGATTTCAACCATAAACTTAAAATCCCTTGCATTAAATTACTTAAAAACTAAAAACAATTCCCCTTACTCACCCCGCTATCGATGAACTGAACATTTCCCAGCAGCAGGACAGCGGCCAGGACTCGCACCACATCCAGAAAGGGAATGCCCAGGATGCCCAGGCAGGTCTTCCACGCCTGAAAGCGAATCGCGTCCTCCTGCTCGTTCTGGGCAAAGTCGCCGCGCAGGTACCGCAGATTGGCCGGCGAATATCCCTCCAGATGGAGTTTCTGGCGCTCCTCCCGGTTCAGTCCAGCCAGCATCTGGTAGAATATGTGATAGTTCTTCTCCTTGGGCAGCGGCCGGATGACGCGCGTCTGGTCGAGGAAGTAGCAGTGGATCTTGGTGCGGTACAGTGCTCCGTCGGTCACCTGCACTTCGATGAACTGCCCAATGCGACTGGACTCCGAGTTGGTGGTGGTCTTGGCAGAGCCCAGGGATCGCAGCACCGTAAAGGCAGCCGCCAAATGCTTAAAGGCATCCGTCTCTGGTCCTCCACCTGCGATGGCAAACAGCTGGCGCAACATCAGCATTGCATTGGCCGTCTTCCCAGCTCCCGAAGTGCCCGAAAGGATGATGGCCTGCGGATAGCCTGTTTCGCTCTGCTGACGCACTGCCTCCTGGACGATTTTCTGCAGCTGGGGGGCCAGCGGCAGAGCTCGGGTGGATGTGAGTGTAAGGGGGTTTCCCACATCCAGGTAGGGATTAATGGAGAGCAGAATCGGGCCGACATTTGTCTGAAAAGTGAAATAATATTTTATAAGATGAATGTGAGGGCATTAATAAAGGTGATGAGTCAAGAATTTCAGTGTACTTTTGGCCAGTTCCAGAGAAAGCCTCATCTTTTTAAAAGATAAAATCACTTGGAGACCTTCAGGGGTCTTTGTTTTCTCGGGTTAACTTGGATAGATAAAGAAAAACCCCCAGAAACTTGAGTTTTATAATAAAAATTCAATTAATTTAGTTTTTAATACTTCACCAATTTAATTTATATCAAATGTTTAAATGTTTGTTTTTGGTAGAAAGATGTTTAAAATAAAATGAACTGCAAACTCTGGAAGCTCGTTATTAAAATAAAGACTAAATGAATAAGTCCCTGAAGCATATATTTAAAACTTCATAAGGAGAGCCAACTCTGCTCTAATTAAAGACTTTTAGATGTTTATTCAAAGCTTAACAGCCACATAAATTATTTAATTATAACAATTTGAAAAGAGAAAAAAAACGGTGCTGTGGCAGCACATTTAAATTTAATCAATTTTCCGCTCCGTTTTGCACTGTATAATCTGGAGCGGAGGCACAACAAATAAAGGCCTGGAGCCCCACCAGTTACATGTGATCACACCCCATCCGTGACTCCAGTTGCCGCTCCCCTGGACCAGTCCAGATCACCAGCGAACATAAACTTCCTTTGCTTTCGCCAGAGGGGCGCACACACTGAGTAATTGTCGAAATTAGCTGTTAATCTGCGGCCGGGTGCAAACGGAGTCGCTTTTAATGACAAACTATCAGAATAATTGCTGCGAGTGTCTCTGGAACCGGTTTGCAGCGGGTCTAGTGACTCCAGAGATCTCTCCCATACTCACAAAGTAGCGCTGCTCGTTGAAGCGCGCCTGCAGCGTCCGCATCACGGCGTGCTCAGTGAGCGGCCCTGTCAGATGGATCAGGTCCTGCATGTCCTTGGGCAGGGGATTGGTCGGCTGCTGGAGCCTCTGCTGCCCGCCAGAGAACCCGAAGCCAAAGGGCAGCGTCTTCACACTCTGGCAGGGATTGGCGTGCTTCGGCTGCGGGATGAACGGCAGCTGCTGGCTGTGCGCATGGCTGAGGGCGTGCTGGCCAATCCCGCCATTGGTGGCACTCAGGTGTCCGGTGTTTGAGGAGCGCATGGGCAGCGTGTTGGAATTGGAGTTGGAGTGGGCAGTGGCCTGTGTTTGAGAGTGGGAATGGGCATGGGAACTCAGCCCCATAATGTTTCCCATGCTGCTCCCGTGGGGCAGTGTCCCGGAGGACAGGCCACGTCCGTTGCCACTCTGCTGGTGCGACAGGCCAGACTTGTCGCCCAGTTGGTGCGGAAGTGGGTGCGGAATGGAGGTGTTCCTGGCCGACACCACAGCGCCGCCACCTGCCCCGGAGCCCGAGTTCGATGGCAGCGTCTGGCTGAAGTTGTGATTCTATTTGGGGGATAAAAAAAGTAAATCTCCATGGTAATTATTGGGAACAAAAAAATAAATTCAAAGCGATCGCTGGTGCAGCTACAAGAGCAAAAAATCTATATATTATCAACTATAATGTAGTTCTTTAACGGTATACTACAGATATAAATATATAACTCACCTTTGCGTGCTGTCCATTTGTGTGCTGTTGCAGGGCGCTGGCTGAGAGTCCTCCTCCTCCTCCACCTCCGCTGGAGCTGAGATTCAGATTGGGGCTGGAGGCATTCAGGTCAAAGTTACTCGCCTTCGGACACGAGTTGGTGCCGCCAGGGGAGCCATGGGATTGTGATCCATGGCCCTGGCCCTGATTATGGCCCGGACTCTGTCCTTGATTTTGACCTTGGCCTGGGCCAACGTGCAGTCGATTTCGGAGGGTCACCAGCTCGGTGCTCAGGCTCTTCAGTCGCTGCTGCAGGTGAACTGCCTCGTTGGATGAAGATGCATCTGAAAGATCAGGGGAACGTATAAAAGTTGATTATAGCTAATTATGTATTCTTTATTCTTATTGGTTAGGTTAACCACTAATTTGTAATAATTAGTGACCTTCGCGCTACTTTCTATTCTATGAACCCGATAAATAACCCAATAAAATACTAATTTACATTAAAACCCATACCATATTGCAATTGCAAAATTTATTTTAAACCAAAACAAATCTGATATAAACGATTTTTTTTCTCTAATCACAAGATTGCACAATAATTTCGATTGCCAAGTGTGTAGGTGCTGAGGACTCTGATAACTGGCCTAATGGATTAAAGGAACACGATGCATCTTCAGCTCTCCTGTCTAGCGCTTGAAGGCTATAGAGCTCGATCTGTCGAAGGTCCCTCTAATCATGGGCGGGATTGGTATGCCCAGATTCATGAAAGTGTCCCTCGACAAGGGATAGACCAATGGCTGCTTCTCCGTGGTCCATAGGATCGGCCGGGTCAACTCCTCCACGCTGTGGTCCAGCTTGATGGCACATTTTCCTTGGTGCAGGCGGAAGCGCGGCGGCTTGTGCAGCTTGTTGTGGGGATCACGGTAGAAGTCGCGGTACTTCTGGCACTCTAGGTAGAAGTCGTCGATCCTGTCGAGCTCACCGTAGTCCACGGTGGTCAATCCGATTCGGGGAGCGAAGCCCAAGATGGCGCGGCGCTGCACCTCGGCATTTTTGGACACACTGAGCATGTCCACCTCGGGTATGGGTTCGCTGATCATTTCCAACATCTTGGAGCAATGATAACAAGTAAACTTTTAACTTTGGCGGTGTTCTTTCCTGTTCACTGTAGGAAAAGTTTGTATAAAGTGGCCAGATATTGACAACAGAATCAAGGAGCAAATGGAGCGTCAACAAAATCAAGATTTTTTAGTTTAAATGCATTTAGTAGGCTTTGCAAACTACGAAAGTTTACTTTTGACAGCAAACGACAAAAGACGTTTAGTTTACGTTCAGGCGAGGCTGTGAAAGGACTTGCTTCCACCGGAATTGTATTCATTTTTTTTATTCTTAATTTTCTTTTTTAAATTTTACTTTTTCAGAAAGAAGAATTTTAGCAAAATATTGTTTTTCTTTAACGAGGCGTTGGTGCTGTTGGTTTTTTTTTTTAATTTTATTTTATATTATTTTATTTAAGTGTTTCGGCCAACATTTTTTGTGTAAGAATCTAAAACTGTTTCGCTTAACGTTTGTTTGTTTTTTATTATATCTGCGATTATTTTTCCGCATTACTTTTGTTTTTCATTTATTTTTATTTTACGAGGTCTTATTGCTATTTGTTTTATTTGATTTATTTATTTTTATATTTTATTTGTGTTACGGCCAAATTTTACCAAAAGTGTTGATCGTCACGTCACGGTCACTCATTGTGGATTATTTTTGTTTACGATTTTTTAATTTCTGCATTATATTTTTGTTTATCTTTTAAATAGAGCTTTTTCATTGTTTTTATACATCCTGGAGAGCGTTATCCCCAGCTTATCTTTATATTTTATTTTTTATTTATTTAACTTAATTTATTGTTTTTGTTTTTTTTTTTATATTATTTTTTATTATTTTGTTTTATATTATATTATGATATATTATATTATCTCGTTTTCGTTGGAAGTTATATTGTCGCTGTTGTTGTCTGCTATTTAATAAGGCAGCGTAGATCGAGATTTTTTTTCCAAAAATTTTCCGTTTAGCTCTTTACTTTTATTGATGTATGAAAGAAAGTACGAGCTAGGCTGATTTTTAGGCGAGACTGACCCTATGTAGGTGAAGTTAGAATCATGACAATTGGGGCCGATTGGTGTTGAGACTTCTCCAAATATCCTCGGCTTTATTTGGCGAAAAGGAATTTTAGCATTGGCAATTAACAACTCAATACAGTGAAAATCAAATTCACACCAATTAATTTCGCTGGGACTGACCGAGCTTTTTGCACGCGAGTCGGCCAGCAGAGGCTTGTGCCGACCGAGCATCTAAAGATATTTTAATAGATATGGATGGGGTAGATTTACATAAAATGTTAATGAACCAATTTCGCCAGAGCGGAGAAAAATGGAGACACAGAATGCGCTAAGATGAAACACAACAGAAAACACGCAAAATTGGCGGCAGCTTAAACAAGAGATTCAAGAACAAACGATCGCGCTCCGGCTGATTTATGGAAACTTTCAAAACAGGCCGAGGGGTCATTGTTACAACCCAGCCAAGCCAGAGACGACCCAGCCAAACCAAAGCTCCGAGTTGGCTGTTAACCAATTTTCATAGACCATTCAACAAAAATCAAACTAATTAGCCGATGAAAAGCTGGGGGGAAAATGGCCCTTCCACAGGCCTGTTTCTCTCTGAACCAAAACAGAGAGGCAACGGCACGGAGGAGCTTACAACAAAATCAGATTCGACAATATACAGAAAAGCATATCATTGATGGCTTTAGCTCTGGCGAAGGAAACCAGTTTTAGATTCGGTCTTTTTCTTCGATTTGTTGTTTCTCGGGCTGCCTACAGCTGCACTCAAGAAATGTAAGACAAAAGCCACGGAAAAGGGTACAGAAAAGACTGCCATCCAAGTCATGCAGGTATTTTGAAATCTCTTTAAAGACTTTTGTTTTTGTTTTTATGACGCTGCGACGGACCTTTTCCCCATTTAGTGATTGGAAATCAAAGCTTTATGGGGCCCGTGGTAAATCATTAAATTTAATTTGTAACATTTGTGAGTAATTCGTCATCGTTTCGCTGTGGCTACCTTACTCGTAGTATCTTATAGCTTTTGCATGTCGAAAAAGTCGGCGGGGAAAGAAAACATTTCTTGGAAGCTGAGTAAACGAAGTCGGCCCAAAAACTGGTCGGCGTCGCACCAAGCTCAGGTTATCCGTCCCGGTGTCCAGACGTCTCCGTCTCAGTCTACATCGCAGTTCGATGTGGGTTCCGAGGGAGAGCAGCGCGGAGGGAGCAGCACAAACCAAATGTTGCAAGTCGGGGGCATGCGGCACCCATACACCAAAAAGCGCCCAGAGCTACACAGTAATAAATGTTGCCCTCAACTTGGTTAACATTTTTGTGACAATATAAATTT
Source organism: Drosophila ogumai (assembly GCA_018904815.1). Lineage (NCBI taxonomy): Eukaryota > Metazoa > Arthropoda > Insecta > Diptera > Drosophilidae > Drosophila > Drosophila ogumai. The sequence goes on along the minus strand of JAEIIJ010018218.1, from coordinate 114,292 downwards.
AATTCTTAGTCTCAGTCTTTTTTTAACATGAAGAATCATTTATGAATAACATTCAAGTTATATTATTTCATAATTAATAATGAATTTGTTTTTTAAATAACCCACAATTCTTTTAAGAGCTCAAACGTTATAATATCCGATTGGTATATAAAAGCTAGTTGCATTATAAATACCCTATTAATATAAAACTTTGGTTTGTTAAATCAAAAAAATTAAATAATATAACGCTCGATTTTCTTTGCGTGTAAGATCAAGGTATCCATATAAGCATATTCGGACTGTAGTTGTTGCGGATGGTTATGAATATGAATGCGCTCGGAGGTTGATTGAAATACACAGAGCCACAGCTTCTTATGGTAATGACAAGTCGAGAACCAATCAACTGCTGGCGGAGACTTCTGATCCCAAGAAAGAGATCAAAACAGCTTCTGGGCCAATAATAAAACAAATCTTGTTTGGAGCTTAATGAAGCACTTAAATAGTTTATTATAGTTGTAATCTTCTATAAAATTTTAATATTTCGGTGCATTATTACGTAAATCAAAAATAGGTGGTTACATTTTCGAATTTGTTTTAATAATTTGTAATATGTAATAGTTTGTAATATTTAATGCATGTATATAACATTTTTGGTTTAAAAAAATATGGCTTAAGGCCTTTACAAAAATTTGTTCATGCTGCAGTAAAGAAAGTAAAAACAATACAAGGTAAACTCAGGCATTTTTCTATTATTATTATTGTTAACACACAAATTGGAAGCAATTCTTTTATAGAAATATTTTTAAAATACACATTTTGTCATACTATTTTTAAGGAATATAAACCCCTGGCTTATCAGTTCTTACACCCTGGATTAGTCCATTATTTTGTTTGGATATCTGCCCCACCCCAGCCAGCAAAATCAAAAGACTTAAGCAACGAACTTCTTGCACTCGCCCGTCGCGAGTCACAGAAAACCCGTCCAAATTCCTGGGGATAATGTCTCACTTACCCTGCAGCTTCTTCTCCGTCTCCCAAAATTTTTGCAATTCGGTAAAGTATTTATCCAGTATGAAGACTTTTGACAGGCCCAATGTGGCCATCGTTGTTGTACATTTGTGAGGCCCCTTTGCGACCACAACGACTTGAGTAGTTTTCTTATTTGAATAATCCCGTATCCGCCGTATCCGTCTCCGTCTCCGTGTCCGTGTCGGTGTCCGTGAGCAGGCTCTCACTCAACCACACACACACACTCGCACACACACTCGCGCACACACGCACTGGGGGGAACAGGTTTTTAGTTTTCCGCACAGGCTCTCTGTATCTGTATCTGTATCTATGGCATACAAACCGAACCCGAACCCGAACGCGAACCCGTACCCGTACCCGAATATCTATAGCTACATGCAGCTGCAACAAGTGAAGCGGCCGCACGGCACACGAAATACAAAGAAAAAATAATAAAAAAAATAAGCAAACAAGCAAAAAGAATGCAGAAGGGCGAGCACACCAAATCTCAGCGAGCCTTGGCCTGGCCGGCGGCTCTCCTCGGCATCCGCCAGATACTTTGGGTTCTGGATCCTCCGCTCTCCCTCCTCCTCCTCTTGCTATTCTTATTTCTTATTTCTGATTATTGTTGTGCTTTTTTTCGCTCCTCTCGCTTGTTTTCTTCGCGGGCGCGCTTATTTTCTCGTTTTGTGCAGACTTTTTTCGTCGTTTTCGGTCGCTCGTTTTTGAAAAACGAGTTTCCAACTTTAACTCCAGCTCCAGGTCCGCAGTGTAGACATGCGCTTAGATACCTCTCGCACACCTCGAAGGCACCCGTATCCGTACCACACAGTCTGGGGGGCAGGCAGCAGTGTCTAGATTGATTCGCTGCTGGCTCTTTGAACTTTTTCGCTTTGGCCGACCGGTGACCTCTTGGCGCGATTAATTATAAACTTAATTGGGTTTCTTCTTTTTTATTCACTCCACAATCGAATTGCTTCCAAGGCGACGACGTCAAGCAACGCGAGCACCGATGCGATCGTTTGAAACTCCAGACGCAGACTGATGGCTTCTGCTGGAAAGGTGGTCTCTGGGAGCTCCCGCTCCGCTCGATCTTCTGGCCGCTCTCGCTCTCGCCGCTCTCGCTCTCGCCGCTCTGGCTCTCCGCAGCTGCGCAGGTAGGTTTTCCGCCAGGTAAATGGCTTTGCCGCTGCTGGGCTGGCTACCCACGGGTACCACGGGTCCATCGTCGCGCCGCCGCAGTTGCTCAAATATGAGGTCAAGTGTTTGTCTCCGTCGCTTGCCGCTAGTCTTTCTCTCTTTTTTTCTCTTTGCTGGTCGCGTGTTAATTAGTGCCGATTGTTTATTATTTATTGTTTGTTGTTTGTTGTTTGCTGTTTGTTGTGCATGCTGCATTTCACATTTCCCACAGCGGCAACAATGCTTTGTTGCAGTTTGCATGAGCTGCAGCAAGGTGACAGGCAGTAGATCAGGGCCGAAATGCAATTCAATTGTGGCCAAAAGTATGCTAAGCTATGTTATGTCTTTCCAACAGCCATTTCTTTTACAAATTAGGAACTTAAAGCCTAGTTTTGATAACATTTTTTATTAAATTAAAATCAATACGGATTAGCTTTCTAGTTTCCTTAGTTTTGTATGCCTAATTTTTTAAAAATAATTTTTCTATTTTAACATAATAACATGTAAAACATAAACTTGAAATTTAAAATCCATTTTAATAAATATTTATATCTTCGCATTTGTATATAATTTTCTTTTTCTATTGTTTTATTTATTCCATTGCTTTTTGTTTTATATTTATTTATATTTTTTTAATTTTTATTATTATTGACAATAAACATATTTTATTCCCAAAATCTGCTGAAATGTATTTTTTTTAAATAGTTTATTTTAAATAAACATTGCAGCTCGTACGGTACAGAAAGATAAACTGACATAAACTGGTATAGAAAGGTTGAAGACTTTGATGAAACCCGCTTTTTATATTATGTAAAAAAATGAATCACGTTTCATTATTGTTTCTCAAAAGGTTTTCTGATGCTTTCATTGGGGAAAAATACAGTTATCCTCATGTCTACAAGACTACGTATCCACCTTAATCATTTTCAGTCTTAGAAAATGGCATGAAAGGCGGAATATGGCTGTGAAGCCTTACCATTTCTAACTTTAAGTGGCCAAGTCAACCCTATGACCATATTGTCAAGTAAAAGTCAACGTAAATATTTTAAAGCCGCGTAGAATCGGTATAAACGTGTAAAAATTTGTAAACTTTACTGTAGCGCTGTATATTCTTGATCCATATCAATTTACCTATGAATTAAATAATTGTTTATATATGTATATACATATGCCTCCACTAACAACAATTTCTCGCTTATTATATCCTTACAGGGTAAGTCAGAAGCTGCAGTTAAGAAGTAATTTCCGATCCTTTAAACTATATATTTACATGATCAGCATCAAAAGATGCATCAGTCTATTTAGCTATTTCCGTTATATAAAGAGTTTACGCGCTTTGTCCAACAATTAAATTTAAAATAACTAATTTTATATAATTTGAAGAATAGGAATAATATATTTTTGATAATGATATTTTTGTGCTAAAAATTCAGTAGTAAATTTTGAACTGAAACCCAAAGACTTCAAGTCAAAACTTAGGAAAAGATCCGAGTTAAAAAATATATTAAAACTGTTTTTTCTTGCGTGCACATACCAGTTATGTTTCCCGTGGTTTTGTGGCACGTCTTCTTCCGCTTGGGCACCGGCAGCGTGTAAATGGCCGAGAACTTGGTAAACCTCTGCACCACAGCACTTATTCCCTTGGCCTTGGGCTCCTTAGATGGCTTCACCTCCACTTCGGCCGCTCCGGACGCGGGTTGGGAGTCGACAACGGCGGGCGAAGCTTTCCTTTGATGTGGTGAAGATGTGCTGGAACTAAGTACAAAGTAACAGAACAATATGAACAATGTTGCAATGAAATCTATACATTTAAACTAGAATGATTAATTCGGGCAGAGCTGCTCACGCAGTGCCCCCGAGGATCTCTAGGCTCAGCAAGCTTCTACTGTGGCTAAGAATTACTATAACCTTAACTGAAATCAGGAACATTTACCTGACGGCTTTGTGATACTGACAGAAGAAGTCGGGACGCATCCTGTGGCGACATAGGAAGTCCTCGCACAGGCGCAAGACTTCGGTGTCCTCACAGTTATCGCTCCGACTGGTGCTTTCGCTCTCCTCGTGCTCCTCTTGCTTCTGCTCCTCCTTTTTCTCCCTGCCCTTCTGTAACTCCTGCTCCTTTGGCTGGACATCCTGCTGCTCCTGGGGACTGAACAAGAAAGCTGGGATTGAATCACCGAGAAAGTCGGGTATATTCTCAAAGAAGTCCGCAGTTCGCTCGTAGCTGCTGCTGCTGGCATCGGAGCTTTTGGATCGCTGCAGTTGGGCCTTGAGGCTGCGACTCCGGCTCTTGCGGTAGCTCAGCAGCTGGGAGTGGCCCACATCGTAGTCGGCGTACGTCTGATCCGGCAGCAACATATCAGACTCATCCTGCTGGACCCACTAACTGGTCAAATACTGAAAAGGCAAGAAAGGTAAGATAAAGGCAATTTTATTAAATATTAAATTATATCCACCTGCTAAATATAATCAGCTTTTAATATCAAGTAACTCCAATGGGAAGAGCTTTAAGAACTTCCCAATCCCGCTACATATCCCCATTTCCTAATTAATTTCCCACAGGATGCACTGCTAGCGCATTTAGCGATCTAGTGAAAGTGGATACACCTAAGATCGAGTCGGAGAATTCGGATTGCAATGGCTAAGACGGGCTGAGCTGGAGGCGAAATCAATCGCGACATCAATTCGCATTTTAATTGCTTTTAAATCAGGTGCGTCTGCGCGGGGCTTCCGCATCTGCGGCTCCATAAACCTGTCAGTTTATTGGCGCAGTCGATTACCACGATTAGCGTGACCATGACGAAGGTGACAGACACGGACGCTAATGCCTTTTACTGCCCAGCTCAGCTCAGCCCAGTCTGAAGATGAAGCCGGAGACGGAGCAGCACAGGTGCGGCTGTAGGAGCAGGTACTGGAGTCGCGTTCGATGCAACATGTTGCGAGAGGAAACCTAGTCTTATTGCCACACGCAGCCAGGGCTGCCCGGTGTGGTCTGCCGTGGACTTGTGCTGTTGGCAATTAACTCAAATGATTGTCATAAAATGTTGGACGTGCGTGGAAGCACATGTGGCTGCCAACGGCAGCAGAAATCCGAGTCCAAGTCGCTGGTGGCGTCGGCATTTTTCAGTGTCAACACAGCGGGCGGCAGTGTTTGAATTGAGAGAACACTCGGAGAAATATCGTTCAACCTCTCTTTAAATAAATTTTATTATTAAAAGGTTTAATGTAGATTAAGTCCAAGGTAACCGTTTATTTATGGTTAACAAAACATAAACATTTCCAAGGAAAACCTCTGTGAATTAATAAGCAATTAAAGTTGTTTTCAAAAATGTTCCAAGTAATTTCATACTTACAAGAACTAGAGAGAAAATACAGAGATTCTGCAAGTCAGTATGGTATTAAAACAACGAAATCTTGCTGAAAAGTTACACATATTCGAGAACTTGTAACTTCATCCGTTTTTAAGCAAAATACTCCAAATGGTGCACAGCAACCCCTATTATAAGCATGGTGATCAGGAACATTATTACATAGAAGGTATCGCACATGCCTCTCAGGTTATTCGGACGGTCCAGGCAGTATTTTCTTGATCTTAGCAATTTTAAAATATTTTCAATAATGAATTTTATTCAAGACAAGGATAGCAACTCATACTTAATCTACTTAAAATCAGAAACTCCTTTTTTGTTTTATTTACTTAGCCAACTAATTAAATTTCCTCTTTCTCCATGTGTAAATAAGAGAATGAAGATCAGAGATATCAGAGTGACTCCTGGTTTATTATGGCGATTACGCAACATGAGAGAAGAAGCTTTCTCGCAGATAGGAAGAACGAAGTCTGAAAAGGGCCATTCCCACCGGGGCCTGCAATCTAGTAGTTTGATTTTTGTCAATTTATGGCTGCTGATTGGCTGCAGCGTCTCCGCTCCACTTTCCCGCCACTGACAGATTACACGGCCCCGGAAATGTTAGGCCATAAATCGGCTTAGCCAGAGGAAGGAAGCCAAAACGGCAGCCATCTCGTTGCCAACAATTTGACTGGCTAAACATGGCTAATCGCCTGGCCCGGCCTTCCAGAATGAATAAAATATGTCATCTAATAAATGTGCGCGGGGAGCTGGCCGCCGTATCAGTATCAGGTAGCGACATCGCATAAAATAAAATAAATCTCATAAATATGCAGCCGGCACAGGGAGACAGAGAGCGACGGGAGCTGCCGCTGGAGATGGAGATGGGAATGGCAATGGAGAGGAGACCGAGGCTTATACCCGTTCGCTGGGCTACCTGGGATGCCTGGGCAAAAGCTGCGGCCCCCGACGTAAAGTTATTTATTCTAACTACGAGTACGATATACAATTTCCACTCCAATCTGCAGAGTGGAAGACAAACGCCGCTGTGGGTCGGTCGATCCACTCCAGGCTGGCTCCCTGCCCACCACGTGTGGGTTCCGCGGGTAATTTGCATTTGCAGCGAATTCAACAAATCAGCATTCGTACCGCTGAGATATGAATTAATTAGTAAGCTAAAATTTGGATGTACACATTTCCGTCTATTCTATTCGAGGGGAAAGTGCGAAAGGAGTTATATATTTGCCTTGGCTTAATATTTGTAACTATCTTTTGGTAAAATAAACAACTTAGTTTAGCCATAAACTTTGGGGTATAAAGCTTTCTTATAAATCGAAAATACTTTAAAACTCCGCCTGGGCAAACATTTACAATCAATTGGGAGGCATCGACGAAGCAATTTCCCAGGCCAGCAAATGATTACAGGCCTAGGATCCATGCCCTTCTCCTGCAGGCCTTAGTCTAACTCCCGCCCCGATGCTCAGCGAATAGGAATTGCACTTTTGACTCGCTACATGGAAATTACATGATTTAACTTAATTTAATAAAGAGCCAAGGGCACTAGCTCCATCTCAGACAACAACTGGCATCGTATCGTGCTTTCGTGGCTCGCTTTTGTGATTTACCGCGTGTTTCCTTCCCCCGCTTCCCAGGGATCCCTGAGTTTCCTGGCAAGGGTCGAGCTCCGCCCCCGCCAAGTGCCTTCATTGGTTCCACTCCCCAACAGGATTCAGTCGGATGAGTGAGAGATCAAGGTCTGTTGCTGTTTTATTAAGCTTACTTGATGCTTGTAGGTCAGTTGCAAAATAATTTCTATATTATAAAATAATTAATAAAAATATTTTTCTTATAAAATAATGCTATTTTTATTCTTCACTGTGTAAAGGCAAGAGAATTTCATGCTTCGACTTCCAAGTTAACATTTTTAGTCAATAAAATGTCCCTCAAACTCCTAACCAACATTTTATTACCCTTTTCATGGGTGTAACAGAAGTCAAGGCCGAAAGTTTATAGCCATAACCCACTTTGATGCTCTAAATAAAAGAAACACGCTTTTGGTTGACCAGTGTAGCCTGAGATGGAGCTGGATGTTTGTAGCCCAAGTCGGAGGCTGGCGTCCTGGTCGTCCATCAACGTGGTGGGGCTGCTGTCCTCGAGCTTGCCCACACTCCAAGAAAGCGACTGGCAATCCAATTAGGGATGCTGCCTTGAACGATCTTCGTTTACCCTCAGGTTTCTCTCAGTGTGTTGGGATTTGTGTAGATCAAGAGATTTTGATTAATAGGTGGTAGTTGGACCGACTCTACCTCAAAGGTCTGGTCTCTCTTTTGGCGGACTCCTTGACCATGGCCTCGGGTTAGACATTGAGAAATATTTTTGCGAATCGAGTCGACAGACGAAGGCAGTCGAAACTCAATGAAGTTTTCGCTGTTCCCCCACTTATTGTTGTTGTTTTTGCTCTTGTTGATTCGGTAATCGCATTTGTTCTGGCCATGTGTGTTGGATTCATCCTCCTTCTTTCCTCAAATTGTCTTCGTCCTATTGTTGCAAAGCATTTACCATCTCTTAGTGATACCAATGACCCAAGACATTAATAACAATTTTCCAAGAAGAAGATGGGTATCATAATGCGTGCGTCTGTGTGGTTTTTCTATATAATTTTGAATAATAGGAATATTTATTGACAAATGTAGAGTCTTATGGAGCTGCATTTCCCTGTAGCAGTATGGCGCCCAACGAGAGACGCATTACATGACCCTGACATTAAGACTGAGCTAGCAGGCAGCTTAAAAATCACTAAGTATCGTTCCCCCGATTCCCATCTTAAAATATTCACCCAAGGCTACAATTAAAACCTTAAAACCAGCTGCCAGAAGCTCAGAGCTTTATCCAGCGAATCAGCAAAGTTTCGATTCCTCTTTGAGTCACATTCGGCATTAATATTCGCATTCCTGCCGAACATTTTCAACGGAACTTAAATGTATGAAAATTGCAAATATCGTCACGTTTCTGGCTTTAAGGATAATTACGTGTGCATAGCTCGGGCTGGCGGCGCGAGAGGCTGCGATGGAGGGGCCCCGTCAAGGCTTCAACCTGCGCAAGATTCAATTTTCGAATTTCACAGCCATAAACAAAGAACCAGCAGCAGCTAAAGAAGAGGTAAAAGTCACGAACAAGACCAGGAGCCTGAGGAAGGGTGCGGAGACTGAGCCCCGGCTCCCAGAATAATCCGAATCTCGAATGGAAAACGGAAGGTACTTGGTCTCGCTTTGCTGGATTGCTGTATGTGCCTGGCCATCCGACCCAAAAGCGGAAAAGGAAGCGGAAAACGATGGCACACTCGACGGCAGGCACCACAACATACCGTGCTAATTTATGTGGGAGTCCCCGAGAGTCTCTATCGCCGTCGTGTGAAGACTTTTAATCGAATCTTAATTGCATTAAGCCCCAACAAGGTCCGACTCCAACAATGCCAATTTGAAGCCCGACAATCCATCCAGTCCCATAATCGATGGATCTAAGCCACACCAGCCACAGATGTGGTCAAAATAATGGATCAGATGGCTCAGCCCACAAGTTAAGGAATAACAGAAGTGAGTGTTTTACCAATTATGTGGCTAGGAGAGTGGCTGTGGTTTCAATGCTAAACGGAGAACACAAGTATGGGTTCAATGGAGAAAGATAAAGAAATTGATGGTTCTCTGTTGATGGAAATCTTGAATACTATTATTTAATGGAGTCTTAAGCGCTTTCTTCTATTTAAGAACCTCGTATAAAAATCATTATCAAGCTGTAAGTCTGGTTCACAACTCCATCTAATTAATTTCGAATATAAATAAGCATAAGGCATAACTTGGGCAACTTTCAACCAATGTTTCTAGCTCTTAATGTACTTTATTATTATTATTTTAAATCTCCCAAAAGCATTCTTTCGTAGAGCTATTTTTCCAGCCCCGACTGTCCATCCATCGATCTATCCGCATTGCGTTAAATTTCTTGTCGCGTGCAGGTTACGCAATATCATGATGTTGCCATGGAGAGCCCACTTGCGAACATTGACGTGGATGCCAGCACGTGTAGTCCAGTAAGGCCTGGCCAAGATCAGGATCGCAGCGGGCTGGCCCACAAAAACTTGCCGTCGCCATCGCTGCACGTTGGCATTGGCATTGGGATTACTCGCCAATAAAAGGCAGCAAACAATTAGACGAGACTGCCGTGCCTGGACTTCACAGCATCTTTTCCTGAGTCGTCGTCGTCGTCGTCATCGGGCTGTTAATATTTATGAATTGCAAAACTCGGTGTTGCTCGGGCCATCATCAGTCAGTTGGCATACTCCAGCTGACCTCTGTCTGCTTCTTGATCTTGGATCTTAACTGTTTTAAAGCTAATCAGGGGAATGCTTGTGATTGATTTTCCCCAATGATTTATGTTCTGCAGCTATGGAAATTCGAAATTTCGAGTACAAAATAAACAAGAAAGATATAGAAAAGTACATTTATCACTTACTGTTCAAAATACTAGACTTTTCTTTTGGCTCAAACCCAAGCTGCAACTATTGTGGATCCCCAAGTCCCCCAAAACTAACCTGCTTTGGGAAAATCCTCTATTGGCAACCACATATTTATCTAGCCATTCGAGCCAGGCACCTCTCCCACGCGGCAAGTCAAAGAGCGCGGGACTTGGTCCGGGAAATTCTTCAATGGAGCTTTGTGTGTTCGAACAAATGTGGACACGTTCGATGGGGCAAGTGACCCGGCAAGGCCCTCCCTCCCCGTCACAGAGCCACGGACACGAGAATGGCCAAACCTGGCGGAACGTGAAATATTTTTGTAATTTGTGCAGGATGCGATAAAGAAAATGCAATCGCCAAAGCAATTGCACACCCTTGGCCACTATTTCCGCATGGGCTCCATGGATCAGCGAGCGAGTTGACAGCGTACAGCTGCACACCCACAACGGCCGGCAGGGGAGGAGCTCCAGAGAAGCAGGCTGGAGCAGAGTGAAGTTGTCGGTCGCCCCTTCGGGCTCTCCAGTCCCGGAGATTGGACCTCACCTCGCATCACCTGCGCATCTCTGGTCGAGCTGGGCTCAATTTCGCAGGGGGAACTTGGGTCAAAATTGCTTGCAAGAATTTATTTGCAAAGGTTCTGCGACTCAGGCCTTGGGCCACTGATTTGTGACTGGTCTTGGCGCGGCCAAAAGGAATGCCTCGAAAGTGGAAATGGAGATTCGACACATCAAAGCTCCTGCTCCAACAATTTACACAATTATGGAAATCAACTGGCTGGAACTGCGTCTAAAAATATCTCAACTCTGGGGCAATCATCGAATTATAAAAACTGAAGATGTATCGATCAGGATATAAGGGGTTTTGTGTAAGTTTAGGTAATTTTTTACAGTACATAAAAGAAATTCTGCTTGACAAATTCATTTGATACTTTGTAAGAAGGGAACGTATTTTTTAACCGAGGAGATTAATAAGCTGTTGGCCGAGCACCGAGGCACTAAGCAGAAGCACTCACGATTGACATTAGGGGTTCCCAAGGCGCTCATTAAATACATACTACGCTCCTTGGGGCCAGGCGGAGACACTAACAACTAATTAACACTTCCAGCTACTTCCACGCCCACCGAGCCGGCTAACCGTTTGCCGGCTGAATTAATGAACGAATTAAAGTTTGCGTGACGACATGAAGCGGACTCAGGGACGGAGAAGACATCTGCAACGACGACGTCATAGCCATCGTCACCAGAGCAGCCACCGAGTGAGAGTCAGAGTCGGAGGCAGGCGGCTGCCATCGCCGGACAGCTCCACAACACAACACTATTCAAGGCAAGGAGCAAATGTCGTGCCAAACAAATACCTCGCGATTGGTAGATCCACGAGGATGGGGAGCGAGGGAACTGGTTTTTGACGAGCAACCGCTGCGAAATACAGCGAAAACAAGAAAGTAAATACCAATGCAACGAATAGAAGCTAAGGACACCTTGGATATCAAAAATATATGGAATTATATTAATTCTCAAGGAAGCTACGATGAAGATCCCATATACTTTGATACCGGATTTATCAGATATTTGGATATTTAAAATAATATTTAATCGAGTCTCACCCAGAATTCCATTAATTTTGTACATCTATACATAATTTTGTCATCTCTATCTAGATCACCTCGGCTGTTGACAAACCATTATTACAGTGTGCATGACCCAGTATACCTTGGACCTCTTCAAGTACCGATTAAAAATATAGGCAGGCATACATTTGTTTGATAAGTGAACGAATGACAACAACCATCCGGATGAAGATGATGAAAACCCCAAAGTCCCAATACCTCCTCAGGCCTGTCAGCCAAGTGGAACGTTATACATGCATTATTATTTGCTGGATCACATCGCTGCCATTGTCTGCGAAGAAAGTGAATTGTGAATTAAATTGCATCTGATCAAAATGAAGCGAAACGGATGTGAAATGCAAACGTACGGCTCTCACCGCGAAAAAGTTTCGGGGAACAACAAAAAAAAAAAGAGTCTACTGTGTGCTCTGTGTGTTTATGAGAGATTAGCTAGACGATATGGGAGAAGGTGGCAGCCAGTGACAGATGGAAAGGCCGTCTGCCTGACTGACACTGATGTATTCGTATTCCCATCAGTCCTTCGACAGACGACGACAGCGAAGACGACGATTTGTGTGTCTGACAGCCAACGAATGTGTAAGTAGCTTATCGCAGAAAGATGATATTGAATTAAACGTGGGATTTAAAATTAGAATTTCTATTTGTCTCGAATGTTGCTGTGTAAAAAAGCTTAGTTTATATGCGGTTCTTGGTGTTCAGTTAAATTTTTTTGGCAGGGCTCATATGATAGCTAACTGTAAGATTTTTAAGGCCAGATTAAATTATTATGAAAGCTTGATAAGAAAGATTACATTGAAATTAAGCCCGTCTTGTTGCATGGTATCAATTAACCTTTGATTAATACTCCAGTTTTATATTTATGGGTCGTCAATAATGACAGCTTATTAATTTAATGACACCCTCTTGATTCAGCATTAAAAAGTCAGCTACTAATCTGAATTTCATTAAATATTATTTTTTGAAAATAGGATCACTTCACGAATCCAAAATTCCATCATTAAAAATCCTGAAGCATTCATAAAACACTTGAGAAATGAAGGTAACTCATAATTGACAGTGCCAAGATCTAGATCTAGCCGGTGGGTTCCTATGCGTACTGCGTGTAAATATCCGTAATTAAGTTGTTGCGTGGGCTGCTGCACTCGTGTTCTTATGACTGGGTTCTAGTCAGCCAGAGGCTTTTATTGCACTAAATCTAAATCGGCAGAAGGTGCGTGTTGGAATATACTTTCCGTTAAACTGAGCTCATTTATCTTCCTAGAACGAGATTGAGTTAACCCTTCACATCCGCAAAAGTTAGATTGTTTTTAAAACTGTTCGCGTATCCGTCGGAATCCCTGTACTTTTCAGCGCAGGTGCTTTCAGTAACTGACACGCAATCCACAGTGATACACTGTTGTAGCTGATTTATAGAAAAAATCTAATATATTAATTAAATTTTGAAAGGATTAATGAGTTTTTAACTAACATCTAATCAGATTAAATAATGCCAAATGCATTAGAATATAATTCATGTTTTATTTTTACTAATTTTATTCACGTTGTAAACTAAACGAGTAAGCAAATGTTGGATGTCTAAATGTAATTGCTTTTTAAATTAATAAAAAATCAAGATAAATATTTATTTATAACAAAAATCCATTTTATACAAAATGTCATCCATCCTGAACGGCTGCCGTTCTATAGAGTACTCCTCGCATTTCTTAAGATTTAAATGGACAAAAAGTGCCTCACGAAGGTAGCAGCTTCCAGCTGCCTTTTGCCTTTTATGTGCGCCAGTTCGTCTCGTGCCCCTTATCTTTTTGGAAATGACAAAAGTGGCTGCTCAAATCATGCAAGCTGGTCTGGGCTTCCTCCAACGTATCCCCTGCCTTGTGGATATTCTTTATTCAATCAAAGAAAAGCTGTCGAGGGACCAGCAACATGTTCATTTGTCATGGGGCAGGAGACGATGATGAGAACGATGTGGCTAAGAATGGAAGCCCGAGGGCGCCCCAGCGGGCGACGCCAACACCTAAACACCAGAGACCCCAAGCCGGGAATCGGCACATACATAAATCGCACTCGGAATGACCCTTCCTTCCATGGTAATTGCGTACTTACCGCTCTCAACGGAACCTATCCGAGCGGATCCGCAAGGTGAGTTCGAATTCCCCGATTGCGTGCCCGTTGCGGGAATAGATTTATCGTCTCGTTTGAAATCCGCACCTTATTTATGGCAGCTCGACCACATTTCTTTGGGGCTCTCTCCCCCTTTATTTTTATTATTTATTATTCTATCAAGCGTTACACTGTCAGCACCAGCACAAATTCACTGCGCGCGCGCACTTTTCCGCGGAGAGGATCGTCGTGGAGGAGGCTTCAAGACGATCGATCGGTCGGGTTCCGAACAAGTGGAGGGACTACCGTACGAGTCGAGTTCAAGACACAATCTGGCGGCAGTGCTGCGATTTGGGAACTTGGCGGAAAGACAGTCTCAAGATCAAGCAACTTGCAACTTGTTGCATGCAGCATGTTGGTTAGTTTAAGCTTTTGGTAACTTTTGTGGGGCAAGTATATTCCTACCTCACAAGGAAGGTTTTTCTGTCAGAAGTAACAGGTGATGTAGAAAATATTGGATTAAATAAAGCGGTTCTGGTGTGGAAATGAGACTCGCAAAGGTATTAGCCGATTAATAAATTTTTTAAATTTTATACGTTCCACTTCACCCCGGCATCTAGCCGTTTTATTTCCATCCAGCCAATATGTTAATAAAATTATTTTGTAATTTGCTTTATTACATTATTATTTATTTATAAAAATAATTGACAAATGAATGGCCGCCAAGAAAAATACAGATACTGAGGAAGTTTGTGTAATATCTAGATACTCTATAATACGAAAATAAAGTAACTTTGCATAAATCATTGGTTTCTTCTTATAAATTATATATAATTCCTAAATAATTTATGTATAATAAACCCCTGCTTTTATTTAGTTTTTTATTTTCTCTATTTGCAAAAATTAAATAAGAAAAGCCTTCTTTACAAAAGATTTCTTTGAAAAGAAAAAAGTTGGAAATTCACTTTAAACTTAAGAATATTTTTTAAATATTTTATTTAATTAGTTTAGTTAAATATATGCAATCAAAAGTAATAAAAAGATATATCAAATATAATTCTTATTTCCACTTTCTACTCTCTATTTGGCCAAGTATAAACATATTTGGCTAGAAATCTTCAAGATGAAACCCCAAGTATATAAATATTCAAGTTCTTACCACACTATCTGTAACTTTGCATCCTACTTACTATGTTCAGGGTTTGTATTTCTACTCCTCCGGACGAGTCTCGCTGTAGAAACCCAGATTCATGGTTGGAATCATGTTGCTGTAGAAGGAGAGTTCGGCAGCCGAGGGCTGAATCACCGGAGGCATTACAGCCACTGGCGCCTGCTCGACCTTTTTGAGGGGCAAACTAGCGGCAGCATTGATGGCCTCTTGGGCACTTTGAGCCATTTTGTGCTGCAGTTGATGGACTTTTAGATGGTTCTCCAGCTCCACCTGATACAGAAAGTTGATGCAGCAGATGCTGCAGGTATAGCTAGGCCCATGAGCCTCCAGTTCGTGACGCTGCAGTTGCTCCCGCCGGTTGAATCCCTGATTGCAAATCTTGCAGGCGAACAGCGTGTCCATGTGTAGGGCTCTATGGCGCTGCAGGTCGCGCTCCCTCTGGAAGGACCTGTCGCAGACGTCGCAGCGGAAATTGCGCGAAGACTTCGAGTGCGTTGGAGCCTTTGGCTTGGCCTGAAGCTGGAGTTGCGCCAGGTCACCTTCCCCTGGCGGCAGAAGCCCCAATTGCTTCTGCTGCTCCTCAACGTCGCGCCTGGTGTGGACTTGCTGGTGCGCCAGTAGCTTGTCCTTGCGCGAAAAGGAGTATGGGCAGCGGCCACACTGGTAAGCCTTTAGCTCGGAGTGGGAGCGTGAGTGCCTCATCAATTCCACGGCCGTCTGAAATGATCGCGGACACTGCTGGCAAACGAACGGCTTGACGCCGCTATGGATGCGCATGTGCTTGTTCAGGTTGGTGTTTCTCGAGAAGCTTTTGGAGCATACGTTGCAGGTATAGGGTCGCACGCCCGTGTGCACAATCGTGTGCTTCTTCAAGTCGGAGCGGCGCACGAATCCCTTCCGGCATTGCGCGCAAACATACGGACGCTCGGCATCGTGCAGCGCCTTGATGTGCGAAATCAGAGTGGTACGAGCGTCCACTCGGAGGTTGCAGAAGGTGCAGCAGTACGGAGCAGCCGGGTCGTGGGCGCTCTTCTCGTGCTGCTGGCACTCGGAGGGCAAGGTGAATCCCAGATCGCAGTACTGACAGAGGAAGGCACGCTTGGGTTTCACCCCAGAGTTTTGATCGGCATTCGCGTTGTTGGCTTTCATTTCCGCCTCCATATGCGCCATCTGGGCGGCATCCATGCCCAAAGGCATGTCAGCGTCCTCGCCATTCTGACCCTCTTCTTCGTCCTCCTCATCGAAATCCTCCTCCTCTTCCTCGTCGTCTTCCTCGTAGTTTTCGTAATCTCCCTCCGAGCAAGGCAAGAACTCGTCTTCACTTGTCACCGACAGCTTTTCTGGATCCACGTCCACAATTTCGCAGTCCTCCTCCGGTTCAAATTCACCAGGATTGCCATTGAAGCCGGGCCGGTACTTGGGATCCGTTTTCATCATGTCCTTTAGCTGCTCCTGCAGCCTCTGTTCCCGCTCCTGCATACCCTTCCGCTGCTCGAACGCATCAAGCAATAGCTCTAGGCACTCCGGGCACACCAGCTCCGGCAAGAGCTCATGGCGCTCGTACTGAAAAAGAAATGATTACTTTGGGAACACACTCGCTATGCGGCAAACACTCACGTGAACGGCCCAGAGATGCTGCGAGATCTCGGCAATGGACAATTCACTGCAGAACTCCAGGGAGCTCTCGAAGATGTTGGGGGAGTCGGCTTCCACCTCGCGGTGGCACAGGCGGCACGTGTTCCCGACCGCGTGCATTGTGTCCAATTGTAAATCTAATTTAGCAAATAATTTCGCATCGAAGTCTCGCCGGTTGAGGGAAACACTTTCAAAACAAATTAGCTCGCAGAATAAAGATAGCAAAACATTTTAAGTTGTTGTTTGCGTCGTGGCGGTTTTGTGCCTTGTTCTGCACTCTTGAAATACAGTAAAATATCGCGGTAATAGGAAATCTGTATAAATTTACAATTTTTGAGGAAAATAAAGCGCAGTGTGGCCGCAGCTGAAATGGCAATGCATTCGCACGGACAACCCGCGGCGGGATTTTGCGCAGGCTTTCAAATGGTCTCACTGAATAGGAATGAGGGTAAAAGGAGGGAAACTTACAAATTTTAAAAACAAAATTCCCAATGCTGTTGCTATAAATTAAATTATTATTAAAAAATAAGAATGCCAAAATTGCCTAAATTTTTAAATAAAAAAAAAACACTACAAAAATTGCATACTTTTGGGCATATAAATCACACACTGTTATCGAATATGCTTTATAGGGTAGGAAACGTTTGACTAAAATATGATAGCCTGCAAGGATATGAAAAGGATATTTAATTATATTCATATAACTTAGCAAAATATTTTTTACTTAACTAGGATAACAGAAATTATACAACATTTACAAAAATTATTAAATAATAAATAATCTAGAAAGTTTTTTCATCTATGTCTTCGAGCTTCTCTTAGAAAGAGGTTGACACAAAGGACTAAGGACTTCTTCAATCAATCTACCATATAGGACATACAACAAAAGGAGAAGGACCATATCAGGAAAAGCAACTGGTTGAAGCTCAGTCCGTCGCGCAAGTTGATTCAACCCAAAGCCGGACCAGAAGCTCCACTGCGTCGCCTGGGTCACATGCGCAGCACCGGCAAAGCCAAAGCCTGGCCGCTAAGTTAAGTGGACGGAAGCGCAACGAACACGCGAAGCGAAAGCTTTTTCAATTGACCACGGACTTTTGAAGCGGACGCCTCTCGCTGCTGCTGCTGAGTAGTAGAGAGTGCCGGCACTCGGGCGGCGGAAAACAATAATTGTTCGAAAGAGGAATGTGTGAGGCAGTGCGGTAAAATTCCTTAACCCAATCGTGATTAGGTGGACAGTGCAGGTGTGTTTGCAATTCCGGTTCGTGGAATTTTGTGCAGTGCAGATGCTGCAGGAGCCGAGACTCCCGCGCAAATAAAACACCAACACATAGTCATACATAATACATACTCACACACACGCAGCTGCAAATCAACAATTACGCCCACGCAGCAGCAACAACAACGCGAGAGAATAGAAGCCGGGAGCAGCAGCAACAACTTTTTTTCACCTATAACGGTTTCGTGAGTTTGTACTATTTAGTTGTGCGTTTTTGTCTTCATTGCCTCCCCTGCTCGGTCCTTCCTCCCATGCGGTGTGTGCTTCGTTCCACAAGAAATAAAAGCCACAGGAACAACGACAACAGGAGTCCTGCGTACATTTATTACCTCTCCAGGGGTCGCTCTGTCTTTGTCTGGCACACTGCCCTTAATTCCCAGTTCGTCGTCGGTTTTTCTCTGGAAGCCTCCCCCACATCTTTCCTCCACTCTGTTCTCCACCTTTTCCTTCACTCATTCCCCCAAGCTTTCCTGTTGATTTTAGGTTATTGGGACTCCGCCGCTTCCTTTTTGGCGTGTGAAATAATGCTTTGGTTCTTTAATAATTTATTCATTTAAAGCGGAGAGTGGGAAGTTTAAAAGTATCACTTTAAAACTTAAAAATTAAATTAATATTTCATTAGGAGGTTTTCAAAAGATTTCAATTGAAATTATACTAAAAAAAGCACAGAAAGGAAAGAATAAAAACACTTTTTCAATTGACTTAAAATTGAGAGCCATTCTGACAATTTCTCTAAGTTCTGAAAAGAATTTGTTAGATATATTATATAAACAGGTATAATAGATAGAAGAAGTTAAAATTCTAAACCCGAGTTTATATTTTACCAAAGTTTATCTTAAATCGAATAACAGCTGTTGTACGTATTATTTACAAACAACTGGCGATTTAAGTTTTAAACATTCCGCCCGACAATTACTCGTAAAACAATGATCTTTAGTCGTTTGATTAGAAAACGTCCGATCGTCGTGAGATCTTTTAATGACTCAGCTTGGTCTGGAAATTCTCCCCTCTGCCGCTGAGCTGTGCACTCGTTGACTTTGAACTTGACTCCGTGATGCTGACGCTGTGTCGTTCAATTGGCTGGCAAATGAGGCTGCTGTGGTCCGGGCTTCAGAGTCCTCCTGCTCCTCCACATGCAGCGGCCACATGCGTGCGATCGTCAGCTGGTTCCAAGGTGTAGTAAAGCCATTATTTTCCTGGCTGAAATCATGCCACTATCTTATCAGCGGCCGAAGCTTATGCTGGAATGGATCGATGATGTTCCGCTGTCGCACACACACGAAAAGCTTCGCGGCAATTGTCACAAAATGATAATGGGAACCGTAAAACGTAAACCCCTTTCGTGTCATTCGGGGGAATATATTGTAAACAAATAGTCAAACATTTGCTGTTGATAATTTATTTATTGTTTTTTTTAGCACAGTCGTAAGGAAAGTACAAAGTGTGACAAAGTTGTAAATTTGATAACGTATTCTCCGAGATTTCGACATTGCATTTTATTTACTCATTATTTATTATGAATGACTTTACTACAATAACGTCAGTTTATTAATTTTCGCAGCAAAGTTCTAAATACTGTAAGCAAATATTTTTTAAATCTTAACAAATTAGCATACGTCTAACTAGCCTATTTTTTCCTAATGCAATTACTTTTTCCTAACTAAATTTTAAATTCGATTTCTTCAAGTTTATTTATGATTGAAATCAATCTCCTTCACTGATTTCGCTATAATTCGACAAAAGTGTGTATAAATTACGATAAGTTCCTGGAAATATTATCGTAAACCGTCTGTATTCTGCAGAAAAAAAAACAACCCTTCTTATTATAGTACTTTATTACCGTAATATTAATACCAACTCAACGCAGTCATAACAAAGTATAATTTTCTATTTCTGACTCTGGCAAAAATCAATGAAAATCCAAGGCAGTTAATGCCATTACACACTGATCTCGAGGCTTGATTGGACTTAAGTGCCCATTCAACGCACAATTACAATTACCCTCCTCCAAAAGGTCACGCCAGTATCAACAGTTTGTCATCAAACGCCGGCCAAGTTGTATCTGTAACGATAATTTTCATCATAATTGGAATTGCCAACATTAGAAGTTGTTTTCGTGAATAAAGTACCAGGTGGGGTCCATAAAAAAGAACTCTTTCAGCACGACAAACATTTATAGTACGGACTGTAATCAAAAGCAGGCTCACAATCTGATTAGAACATTGTGGTGGTGTTGGCGGGAGAACTTACTATTGACATGATCTGGCCATAAAGATAAAGCTAAAGATGATAAATGCTGAAAACTTCTCCACTAATCTCGATTAGGCGTATAATTTAAAGAGTAGATTGTCCAAACTTGAAGCTCAAAAGGGTCTCCGTAATGTTAATAGCATGACAACAGGGTCTCACTCAGTCCGTGACCGCCAGAGACATTGTGTCAAGTACTGACTGATATATGTATGAACCTACATATATATATACATTACTAGGTACGTTTTACTGACTAATTACTAAAGTCATATGGAAAGGTGTGGAGCAGATATGTCGCTGTAGATGTGCTTTGGCCTGAATAACAAGGAACGAGCTTAGAGTTCAATCCCTAGACATAGATAGTGAGTGCCCCTAAAAATGAGTTGTTGAGTTCAATAAGACACCAAGCTAGATAACCAATATTATATATCTAGTATCTAGTTGTTTTGAACTTTATATGTATATATATAATATACATTTTACACAAAAATATATATATGTATAAATATTTGTGTGATAATCGTGGAATTCATAAAAGATTTAGGGCGAAAGGGCGCGTGGCAACAGTTTTAAATAAACAACAATATTGATACTACTAGTACTCAAACTTTATGATCACCTGGTAGGCTACCTTCAGCCATATATTATGCGCCAACGTTCCTATGTCAAAGCTTTATCTCAAGATTAGCTTGTTAGAAAAGTCAAGAATCGTATATACCCCCTGCATGGTGCCACTGTTTTAATTATGTTTAGATTATTCTCTCACAAGTTTTTTGTTGTTCCAAACAATCTTCAGATCGATTCGACAAGGAATCGTACATAAATAACTTAGCTATAGGTAAAAAAAACCCAGAACCAACAGTAATCTTGAAAAAGTATTTACTTTACCTGCACTTGAGGCACATCGTCCAGTACTATTCTGATCTCTCAAATCTTGTCACTATTCGTCATTTATTTTGCAAGAGCTGATTAGGAACTGTTACCATATAATAAAATGTATAAGCGCGATATCAAAGTTCAGTGCCTTAATCCAAACAATAGCTATCGGGCATTTCCTGATAAGTCTTTCTGTACAGTTTAATCGATGCCTGGCGTCACTCGGGTTATTCAGTTGTACCTTTTCAATCTGAGGGATCGGACGTGTCCCGACCTTGGTAAGGCCTCCTAAAAGGTTTGTTGCTATAGGAATATCTGATATTTTTAAACAATTCCCAGTTAATCTTAAATTGCTGTCATTTAAAAAACAAACTACTTATATTATACACGGTGCTTACCATTTAGATGTGAAGATGGGCTATTAAGTGAAAGATTTAAGACCCCCAAAATCACACATATATAAAAGATGTTAGCAATCAAGACAATATGCAAATTAAAGATAATTGAAAATAATTGCCACTTTGAGTTCTCGTAATGCAATCTCGTAATAGCCGCCAATACTATATATGCATGTACATATAAGCAATTGCTGAGTCGAAAGTCAATAAAGAAGCATATTCAATCTAATGAATCACTAAATATGATGTAACAAAGTAAAAGTGAGCTAGGAATTAAGAGTCGGCTACCAAATAGATCAATTTCAAAATTCAAAATCACTTAGGCAGTAGAACTGATGGGTTTCGGACATTCGAAAATAGATTTTGGTTAGACTTAGTAGTTATATTTTTGTATATTATTTAACTAGATTCTCTTTATTTACAGAAGTCGACTCGCCTGGATTTAAGAAGCGCTTTCGAAATGGCTTGCACCTGTGAAGTCATTGGCCTGGCCTGTGTGGTGGCCTTAATCCTAAGTATTTCCGCCAAAGCCCCCTATCAGATGCGCATGATCTTCATATTCTTTGGAGCGGGTGCCATAGTCCTGCTGTGTGTGCCCTTCATGATACTAAGGCCCAGGGACTATCGTAATGCCCTGTAAGTATAAACAAAACCCAAAGCTTTTATTAAAAGCCACCCTTCATAATATATGCACATCTTCTATTGTTTTCATAGTAACGATAATGGCGATTACCGCGATCTAATGTAGCTGATTTTAAGAACAATTTCAAGTATTTGAAGACTAAATCAAAAGCCCTAATTAACCCAAAAAACAAATATTATTTTAATAACACTGCAAAAATATATTCTTTCCTCTAGTGTTTTGAACAGCTTTTTAAAGGGTTTAATTTGTTCCACATATATTAATTTTAAAACGCTTAAACAGATATTTATTTAATTCCTTTTCATGATGGTATTTGTAGTTAGTTATAGTTCGTTATAGTTTTTCTCTTTCTCAGTTACTAATTTTTAACCAAATTTTTTCATTTATTCTCAGCGTTCCTTCTTGGTGCTTCAGGCAGCTGTGCCGCTTGATGGGCATCACCATGGAGGTGCGGGGCCTGGAAAATGTGCGCAAGGATCACGGCGCCGTAGTCATAATGAACCATCAGAGTGCGGTGGATCTGTGTGTGCTGGCCTACCTGTGGCCAGTGATCGGCCGAGCCACGGTCGTATCCAAAAAAGAGGTCCTGTACATTCCGTTCTTTGGCATCGGGGCGTGGCTCTGGGGCACCCTTTATATTAATCGATCCCGCAAGTCGGACTCGATTAACTCGCTGCAGAAGGAGGCCAAGGCGATACAGGAACGCAACTGTAAGCTGTTGCTCTTCCCGGAGGGCACACGGAACAACAAGGACACGCTGCTGCCCTTTAAGAAGGGCTCGTTCCACATCGCGCTCCAGAGCAAGAGCCCCATCCAGCCCGTGGTCATCTCCAAGTACTCATTTATGGACGATGAAAAGAAGACCTTCCGCCCGGGCCATGCCCTCATCCACATCCTGCCCGAAGTGTCAACGGAAAAGTACGGCAAGGACGATATTGAGCAGCTAATCGGAGAGTGCCAGTCAATCATGCAAACTGAGTACTCGAAGCTGAGTAAAGAAGGCCAAGCCTTGAGCGCGAAGAAGCAAGCATAGGACTGGATATAGGATATACGATTCACCTCAGGTTTAACAAAGATAACACCCAGATTATATACAATAGTTCCTGCTTGAGGACGTAATTTATTGCAATCTAGAAGATTTGGCACGAAAGAGTGAGAGGAATAAAAGCAACGGAAATTCGGATATGTAGAGGGGACTTGGATTAATTTTTGCCTAGGATTAAGTTACGCTATATTGCATTCTTCGGAAATATTTTCGATGAATATTAACTGTTTTACCTCAAAATGCATGCACATGGGTATGCCAAGAGCTTTTTTGACAAATGAAACGAGGAAAACCAACAAGCAAGACACTTACAAGGGACTATTAAGCACATTATAAGCTTTGTACGATCTATGTATTGAGTTGTATATGTAAATAATGAAATGAGAAATATTTAACATGTATTTGGCACTGAACAATAAAAAATCTTATTAAAATATATGGGGGATTTTTTATTTTGGTAAACTCAAAAAATTAATTAATTAAATTTTTTTCTAAAATACTACTTTAAAATTTATAAAAAATAAATAGTTTTTTTTAGGAGTTCAGTTTCGTAAAACTATAAATTAATGTAAATTTGTTTTGTTTTATGATGAAGTGGCGCCTTTTAAATTTCGGAAAGATTTCAAATTAAAGTCGATAGACCCAAAATAACGTATATATAAATCGATAAGTCGATAGGATAGAGCTACCATCTCTAGTGGGAGGCCGGATTTTGTAAACAGGTGGTTGTTGATATCAATGGAAACACCCGAGCTCAAAGCGGAACTGCCTGGAGATGCAGCGCCTGAAGGAGACCAGGATCAAACCAGCCAGGACCCGACGTCAAGGACTAAAGAAAGACTAGACCCAGGAGAAAGTAGAATAGAACAGAAGTTGTACGACATCGGACGCATAAGAGATTTCGGCAATGTGCCCTTTCTGATAAAGCGAATGGAGCCGGAGGATAGCACGGTGACCTACACCAAGGCTGTGGAAGGTGTGGTAGAACTGCTGGAGCTGCTGAACCGCCACCAGATTCCAGCAGGAGCAGGGATCGCTCTTCGGATTACGCAGCACACGCCCGCATCGTGCCTCCTTATCTTAGCGTGCGTACTAACATTTCTAGATGGGAGAACATGTGAAATAATGGCTTTGAATTGCGTAGGATACTCAACCACGACTGCTACTTCTTCGCCACGGATAAGATGCTGCTCTCCGAGGCGCTACATGACCAGTTGTGCTCTGCCGGAGTGGACTACTTGCTGGTCAGTGAACACTTGGCCGTGGGGGCTTTGTACTTTGAGCGACTGGACAGTATCCATGTGCTCAACGAGGAGTGCAAGCTGTTCAAGCTGAAGCGCACTGACAAGAGCCCTAGAGTGCAGGCGAAAAAGCCCCTGCCCGCCAATATGTGCTACACCATCACAACAACGGGTACAACGGGCAGACCCAAGCTCATCCATGTGCCCTACGAGTGCATTGCTCCCAACATAGAGTCGCTGAGGTAAGTGATCATTCGATATATAAACCAATGCCAACGAATCCTCCATGATCTTTTAAAGCCAGAAGCTCAATGTGTCGATGGCAGACATAATTTACCTGGGAACGCCCTGTACCTTTGATCCCTTCGTGGTGGAGATATTTCTGGCGCTTCACAATGGTGCTGCCCTACTGCTAAGCCACCACTCGATGAGGGATTCCCCGAGCCGGGTGCTGAGTGCCCTCTTTCCCGTAAACCTGACCAAGCCCGGCATCAGTCTGCTGCAGATGACTCCTTCTTTGTTCCGTCAGTTTGGAAGCTCTGCCATCAGAGAGCGAGTGTTAAGCAGCGCCAGCTCATTAAGGTGTGGAAAATGGTTTCCTTGATAGCTGAAACCTGGCCTAACATTCCTTAAATCCATGCTTGAAACAGAGTTCTGCTCCTCGGCGGAGAACCCTTTCCCTCAAATGCCGAGCTTGTCACTTGGATGGAGCCGCGTGTCTTGCTGCAGAAACACATTTGCAATATCTACGGAATTACGGAGATATCCTGCTGGAGTCTCCTCCACATCGTCCAGTCACTGCAGGCTCCCGTACGACTGGGTACGCCCTTCGACGAGGATACTGTGCTGCGGATTCAATGTCAGAGCGATAGGAATTTGGACTATGGCGAGCTATTCCTGGGCAGCAAGACCCGACGCTGTTATATTCCAGAGATCGATGACCAGTTGGATTTCGAGGAGGATTCAGGCATTTGCTTTCGAGCGACGGGAGATCTAGTCAATCGCTTGGAGGATGGCTCGCTTTGCTATGGAGAAAGAGCCAACGACATTGTCAAGAGAGCTGGAAATCGCATTAACTTGGGTGAGTTTCTCCATAAAGACATTTAAAATAGGTTTTTTAACAGGGGTATACGGTCAGAATTTAGGCATTTTTATACCCTTGCAGGGTATTATAATGTCAGTTCATAGTCATAGTCATGTTTCCTTTCTTTTTTCAAAAGTGGCTCGTTTTGCAACGAATTAACCTTCCCTCCCCGCATTCATTGCCTTTCTCCAGGTTTAATCACTCGCAAAATAGAAAGGTGCCTGCTGAGCGGCGAACTGGCCACTTGCCTGTGGCTGAAGGACTTGCAAAAGCTCATCTGTTGCATTCGCTGTCTCGAGCCCAAAACTAAGGTCCAACAGCGAGCCCAGACCTTCGATATACTGTCCAAGGTCTCCATGGCCGAGCAGCCCGATAGGTTTGTGTACCTGCAGCACTTTCCCTGCAACGTCCATGGCAAACTGGACAAGGAGCTGCTGCTGAAGGAATGTATGCCACTGGCTCAGCCTGCGCAGGAAATATTAAAGAGTTATCTGCACGACAGACTGGAGTGTGTGGATGTACACGATGACCAGTTGGCGTCAACGAAGAGGCAGCGCCTGGAGGAGGACTGCCCGAATCCCTGTGGCTATGAGCTGAGCTTTCGCCAAGCCGGTGGCACTTCTTTCCACGCCATCACCATCTGCCGGGAAATTGGCCTACAGATGTGCATCGATGATGAACAGCGCCACTTGTTCGAGATGTTGCTGGACGAGAACACGCCGCTGCGCTCCGTTCTGCGATTCCTGGACACGGCCAAGCTGGTGGCCAACAATGTCAAGCTGAAGCCCGTGGAGCCACTGCTGCCGAATAGGCCCAGCTGTGGCGGCAGCGCCTGCGTCGGCGGCCTGATAATCAAGCGCATTGAACAGCCGATCCTCAAGCTGCAGTACCACTGGAAGGTGAATTTTGAAAAGTGCGTGGACTCACCAGTGACCGAGTACGAGGGGCGTTACGTTTGCGTTGGCGCCCACTCCAAGATATTACGAACCCTGGATCCACAGACCGGCAAGGAGCTAAGTATATTGAGGCTACCCGATCGCATCGAGTGCAAGGTGACCTTCCTCAGCGAGCAGCTGGCCATGGTTGGCTGCTACGATGGCTGCCTGTACGGCTTCAATCCACAATCCGGTGACATTTTGTGGCGAGTGGAGATCGGTGGCATGATCAAGTCGCAGCCTATGCTCTCAGCCGACGGTTGTCGGATCGTGGTGTGCAGCTATGCAGAGGACTATAATGTCTATTGTCTGTCCGCCGAGCGGCAGGATGTTCTGTGGTGCCTGAGGATTGGCGAGAAGCCCATCTTCGCCGGTCCCTTGGAGCTGGCAAAAGAACAATCGTTGATTCTATGCACGCTGGACGGTACCTATGCTCGTGTGGCCATCACCGACGGCTCCGTGGAGTGGACACAGAAGTGCCGGGAGCCCATCTTCTCCACACCTGTCCTGCTCGAGTCGCAGTCCAACATCTTTTTGTGCGCCGAGGTGGCGGGACGCGTTCATGCCTGTCATGTGGGCAACGGGAAAATTGTGAGTACAGTCTCTAGAATTTATTTAAAATCCTGCTTAAAATCCCCCTTTTCAGTTGGCTACCTACACCGCTGAAGGGAACATCTTCTCCTCGCTGGTGGTGAAGACGCCACCCACATTTATGGGGCAATCCTTTGTCGTATTCGGCTGCATCGATCAGCATGTGTATTGTTTGCAGTGTAAAACGGGCTCGGTCCGGGGCTCAGTGGACTTGGAACTGCGCTGGAAAATGAATATCGGGGCTCCTGTCTATGCAACGCCCAGTCTGCTAACAGTTCAGCCAAATGGTCTCCTGGTTTGGTGCAGTGCCACCAATGGCTGCCTTGTCCTCCTGAACTTTAGGAACGGCGAGATCCAGTGGTCGGACAAGCTGCCTGGCGAAGTGTTCTCCGGTGCGTGCTACATTGAGAGCCTGCGAAGAGTGTATGTGGGATGCAGAGACAATTTCTTGTACTGTCTGGGGATCTAGAAGTTTACGAGCTTACTATAACTATTGAGGTTAGATTTTACAGCCAAGGGAGGCGAAAACTTTACTTTGTCAATATTTAAATATATAATTCGATCTTTTAGCGGAGCGATATACCGACAATAAATTAGTTATAATAATATAATAATAATTAATTTTTTATATAAAAAAATGCTTTATAGCGCGATATTTTTTTCAATTTATTTTTTTAGAACTTAAGAAATAGTTCTGCAGAAAAAGCATAGAACTGGTGTGAAAAGCCTATATAATTTGCCAAAATATTATACTCTTACATCATATTTTTTCATTATTATAAAATCGTTAATTAATTTTAAAAGTTTCCATGAAGCTTAATTATAATAGATTCTAAAATGTATTAGAAGTATTTTATGCTGAAGTACTATGTTTGTTATTAAGCCCAAAAATATTGAATATGTTTAATTAAATTGTATTTAAAAAGTTCAAATAAGTTTTCTTTACTAAATTCGACATTTACTTAAAAGTAATGTTCAGGGTTGAAACATCCCAATGAAAATTTCCAATATGGTTAAGCCAAGAGACGTGCACAATGCTTCAAGATAAACCATTATATCTACGACTTCCCAATCCACAAAGATTGACAAGCTAATTCTGACTATAATTATAACACCCTGAAAGGTAAAAATATAACTCTGCAATTTGTGAATGCCCATTCACAGCCCTTACAAAATGATTTAATATTATTCAAAAATATTCTATATTTCATTTGATTAGTTCCACAAAGTTTTTAGCTTTTCCTTGGTTTTACTGAATTCTTTAGAATCTCCGCAGCCTTTGCTTTTTTCAAACGCATCTCCTCGAGGTCTCGCTCCCGCTGAGGTATTACTTCCAGGGTGTTCGGTATCCGGGGACATTTTTCTGGCTTTGAAACCGACTGTGATGTGAAAGGCTGGTTGGAGTCCGCCGATTCCGCTTCAGTTGCTTCAGTGGCAGCTTTTCGTTTGCCACGTTTGGGGCGAGAATCATCGGCCGCCTGTGCAGTCTTGGGTTTTCTGGTGCGTGTCACCTTCTTGGGCTTTTCCGGCGTCTCCACATCGATCTTGCCAGACATCTTGTCAATGGCGGATTGGACGCGCTTGCTCACCTGTGGCTGCTGTACTCGCAAGGCGCTCTTGGACGCAAAGTAGTTTCGGATGGATCCCTGGATTCTCTTCTCGTTGATCTTCTTCATAACTGGCATAAGAATGTCATCGGTTTTCGAGGTTGTCCAGCCGAAAGACTTGCGCGCGAACTCCCTTATTGATTCCACATCCGGCGAACCCCAGCTAAAAGCATCCCGATTGTCATCGATTGTGGGCGCTAGATAGGCATCCACCACTGCTCCGTTGGGGAATCCCTCGTGCAGTTCGATATTCTTTAGCTTCTTGCGAAGAGAGAGGCGTGCCGAGCTGCCGGGCGGTAGATTACAGCTCTTGTGCGCCTGCCACCAGTCCCGGAATTTAGTCAACGTTTGCAGGACCGACTGGTTGGACACCCCTTGGGCAGCCTGAGCAGCATCCTGTCCCGAGAAGGAGGCCAGAATCTCCAGGGCCGTTACAGCGCCGATGCCGTGAATGCCGGTGGTGTAGTCGCTGCCCACCAAACAGGCTAGCTGGATCAGTTTGCCCCTGTTGCAGTTGAATGTCTGCTCGATCTTCTCCGCCCGGAATTCCAGCACATGTTTGTTTTGGGCAAAGAAGTTCTTGTAGACGGTTCGGCCGCCGAACAGCCAAATATCACTGTCGTCCGTTATAGTTCCGTGGGTCAGATCGGTGGCATTGAGGAAGGCGCACTGGGCCTCAGCCTCCATGGGGGCCACGATGTAGGGAATGCCGAAGAGACGCAAAAGCTCCTGGCAATCGATGCTCATGCGCTGACTGATTGACATTCCCATGCGATCCTGTCGATTGCGCTCGATCTCCAGGTCCTTGCGTTTCTGGGCCAGATTGGTTGCCATCTCCTGCAGCTCAGCGGCGGTTTTTTGGGACTTCAAGGCCTCAGCTGCATCTTTGATGAGGTCCTGTGGACTCATCTGAGGATCAACGGCCTTCTCTGGGGACTTTTCCTTTTCTTTCTCTGGCGTCTTAGCCTCGAAGAGTGATTTAGATGCCCTGCTAGTCCTTTTTGTGGGTGAAACTCCCTCGTCGCTATCATCCTCGTCACCATTGGCTACCCTTTTACGTCCAGATTTGGGCGTTCGCTTTCTGTAAAAGGGCTGCGGGACCTTAGGGGTTCCGGGAGGTGTGACGGTATCTGTTCCTGGGGACTTCCCAGGGGTTCGCTTGACCACATAACTGACATCGAAAAAGTCTTTAATGGACTTGTTCTTGCTGGGCGTTTTGTTCGGCGAAATGCGAATGTTTTTATTGTCATCGCTGTCGCACAACTCGATCACATCTCCACCTGTGGCCTTTGGTGCCCTTTCCTCGTCGGAGGACAACTCAATGGGGGCATCGTTTAGTTTGACTTGCTCTAGTTTTATGTTCTTAACTTCATTGATTTCCTTTTGTAGATCCTCCAAAATGGAACTTAGGGGAACTTTTGCTGCTGAATTCAGTTTGATATTTTTTACTGCGGCCTTTTCCTTCTGAAGGTCGTTTAGAATGGATTCCAAGTCGGGTTTTGGCTTAACAGGCGTGGGTTTAGCCTGATTTTCTAGGATACTTTCTTGACTGTCTTTGACTTCAATGACTTCCTCGGATGGTATCTCTATTTCAGTTGTTTGTTTTTCTTCTGATTCCAATTCCATTTCCTTACTTTCCTTGACTTCTATGACGTTATCCGCTGAATCCAAATCCATTTCCTCGCTTCCTTTCACCTCTATGAAGTCATCATCATCCTCTGTTTCGGATTTTTCCAATTCCTTATCGGTTGGCTCAAATATGTCCGCAAAGAGATCGTTTGCGGGCGTTGGGTCCTTTGTGATATCCACAAAAATCTCCAGGGGCTTCCAAGCTTCCAGAACTTCTTCCAAGGAGTCCGTATCCTCGACTTGGCTGCCTTTGCTCTCCTCAATAGCTTGGGAAATCTGTCTGCTCTCTTCCATAGCTTTTGAGATAAGTTTGACCTCTTCAATCGTATCATTGGCCACGCCAACGTGGTCTGTTGTGATATCCAGCAACTTCTCCAGGCTTTGGGTGTCATTCAGTTGGGTGGCCTCCATTATATTTTCCACCTCTTCCTCGTTCATCCCGCCATACTCGATCATGTAGGCACGGGCCGGGCCCTTGGCGGCATTCTTTAGCTGCTTACTTTGCGCGCGATTAAGGCGAAGCTCCTGATCCGCATCGTATTCGTAGTCCTTTTCATCGTACACCTGGGTCTCCTCCATGGACAGAGCCAAGGCCTGGGCCAAGTCCGCGTCGTACTCCGTGCCTAGATCGTCCTTTTCCCGGATCTCTGCTTTGGTCGATGTGCTTGGCTTCTCGTCCTCATCGCTGCTGGGCCGCACCTCCTCAATCTTCTCCAATTTCACCTCCTCCTGCTTGGTGCTCGCCAGGGCCTTCTTCTTGAGATCCCTGACCAGCAGGAATCTTGTGTGCTCGTCTGAGCTGATCTGTCGCGTGCTCTGCTCAATGGCCGTCGGCGTGACAATGCCCTCCTCGCTGAAGAAATCAGACAACTCCGAATAGGTGAGCGTGATGCCGCCCATCTCCTTTTCGGCCTGCTCCAAGCTCTCCTGGACGGCACGACGTTTCAGCAGCCGCTTCATTTGAAAGGAGGCAAAGTCGTCAATGCGGGCAGGTAGCTCGTGCAGTCGACCCCAGGAGGACTGCTTGCGTGTTTCTTTAATGTCCGTCAGAATCTCGTAGCGCACATCCGCGGGCAGGTTTCGAAAGTACGAACTCTTTACATCGATGGCCTGCAGATCCGAGTTGTAGGCATGTCGGGCGTTGGACTCGTCGAAGGAACTATCCGAGGTGGCGCTGGCACTCGTGTCGCCCAAGTCCTGGTCGCTTTCCGGTGCCTCCAGTGCCGCCGGCAGTTCTGGCAGCTTGAACAAATCATCCTCGTCGTTCTTTGCCTTGCTTGGCGGCGGCCGCTTGATTGGTGACTTCAGCAGGAGTTCTGCATTCTTTCCCAGCGCCTGCTGGACAACCTTCTCTTTGGCCAGTGATTGCAGGAGCAAGGCTTGAATGCGATCGGCCTCGTTGCTCAGCTTATTTCTCTGCTGCTGGCGACGGGCCTGGTAAATGAACAAAGGAGTCTTTGAAATTCACTGCATCTCAAAAAAGCCACTAAACGTACTATGGTATCCCTTTTTAGCTGAGGTACGCATCCGTCGAAAATGAAAACCGGCCGCACCCGATAATACAGCAGCTTGCAGAGGCGATGGAACAAGCCCAATAAATGGGCATTGCTCAGAGCCGACCCCTTGTTGTCCTGGAAGCCCTTCACCACCTGATGCAGCCAAATGGATATATCTGTAGGGATAGAACTGGCATCTGAGACTATTTCGTGGACCGGCGAAATTGAAAGCTTACCAACTGCCAGGATTTTGCCCTCCAACGTCTCCACGGGCACAGGCTTGCCGCAAGGCTCGATTAGCTTCCACAGGCCCGTAACTCCCATGACTCAAAATAGCAACAATTTTGTTATAAATCATGCAAAAAAATAATAAATACTCTTAAAACATTAGCTTTGTTCGTTGGCGGGCAGGGAGGTAAAGCCAACAGCTGATTCGATGCATCGAACAGTGCTGGTTAAGGCTGCACAGCTAGTGCTGCAAAACCACGTGTCGAATTAATTTTAAAATTATTTTCTTATTTAATAAATTAAATAAAATAAACGGTATTTCAGATCCAAAAACAATTTTAATTAAAAAAAAACACAATAGACTTTAAAATCGTTTTAATATATGGGTAAATGCTTTTAATAATTATAAATTAACATAAAGATACGCAATACTTTCATCCAGAACCAATCATATTTTCTTTGTGTGTATTTTTATATTTTAATTAAAATTTACATTCGAATATTCGGAGTTTATTTTTTAATTTTATTATATGTATGTATTTCCTTTCAAGAAATGACTGGCTTAATCCTTTCTCTTCATAGTTTCGTTGCTTAACATAATTGCGAATTGATAAATATTTGAACAGTTCATATGATTTAAAATACAATAGCGCAAATATGATTTATGTATATGTGTTATGCATCTACAATTCTATATCTATTTGTTTTGCTTAAAATTTAATTGCAATATAGCTGAAGAATAACATGATTAATAAGCGTCACTCAGTCGCCTCTTCCACGACGGCTTCACTGGCATTGGCGTTGGCGTTATCGTTGCTGCTAGCTTCTTTCTTGCTCGCCTTGCTCTCCTTCTTGTCCTTGACCATCTTGCGATACGCCTCGAGATCCTGGGTGAGTGAGGGCACAAAACTCTCAAAGTCCAGCTCGGCGAGCGTCTGCAGGATGTCCTTGGCGGTGATGGTCTTGTGGTTCTGCTTGTGGGCGAGCGCCGTGGAGGAGGATGTCACGAAAATAGCGAATACTGATGCGGCCCGGGCGATAGCCGCTCGCGCCTCTTTGCTGACGTTGGCGGAGTCGGGCAGCGACTCCTTGATTAGCCGTGCTATCACGGTATTCGGCAGATTCAGGTCCTCGATGCGCTCGACCATGTTGATGCTGTGTTTATCCGGTGTGTAGCCGCTTATTCTGTGCCAAGCGTCGCTCTTCCCGCTTAAACCAATCAGCTGGGCGACCAGTGTTGGCTAAGGGCAGCGTGCACTTAAAAAAGATCCGGCAACGCCGCCAGTCAATTCCGTTTGCTTTGCGCCTCCTCGTTCGCGTCAATTGTTTATACAGTTTTCGGTAAATAAACTGCCAAAACCGCGGCTTAAATGTGCAAGGAGCTGTTCTGGCATACCTTAAAGCTGTTCCCCTTCGAACTCACGTGATACGTGCCCGGTGCGTGTGATCGCGACCACGCACATGGACCAGCAGACACAGGCGACGACGCCGTCAAAGAAGCGCAGACACAGCGAGTACCATGATCCGGACTACCACCAAACGGAGCCACCTGGCCAGCAGCAGCATGAACCTGTGGCGGCCGAGGAGTCGAAGCGGCTCAGGGTGGAGCAGGAGACGCCGGAAAATAAGGCGAAGCTGCCTTCCGCCGAGACTATGCGTCGTATCTGCGAGTTGGTGCGTCAGGAGTTCCAGTGTGAAATCAACCAAAAGATTGAGCAGCTGACCGAGATCGACCGGCGACTGCTCCAAGCCCGCCAACTGCTGGACAGGCTACGCTACCTGGTGGTCAGCGAGTACTACCAGAAGCAACAGGTTCCCCTCACCGCCGCCGACGTGGCCAAGGTGCGCGGCGACAGTCTCTTCGCGGACGAGGGCTCTGTGCCGCAGTTGCCTCTGCATCCAGCCATTAAGAAGATTGTGGGCAAGCGGCCGATTCCCATTCAGAATCATCTACCAGAACGCACAGCAGCAACGCTAGCGAAGCAAACGATCAGGCTGCGGAATCCGGCACATCGACGGGCGGAAAGGCGGCGACAGCAAAAGATACGGGATCAAGGCATTGTCATTGATCACTCAAAGGTCACACCCGATCAGCAGAAGCCGGAAGCAGCACCTGTTGCTGTGAAGCTGGAGGACGAGCAGCCGTGCACCAGTCGACAGGCGTACGAAAGGCAATTGGAGCTGAATGCCTCCCGGCTGAACAACAAGAATAAGTTCAACTTTGTGGTGGGCAACACATCCAAATACATTGGCGAAGGCCTCCGGGAGAGCTCCGCTGAGGGCCAATCTATGACACACAAGTGGTTGGTCTATGTGCAAGGCAAAGATCTTCCCCAACCCCTGAACACATACATCAAGAAGGTGCGTAATTTATGATTGAGCTAAAGACTGATCATGACCCTTTCTTTCTTTTACCTTGGTAGGTGCGATTCCAGCTGCATCACTCGTACCGGCCCAACGACATTGTGGACGTGCACAGTCCACCGTTTCAGCTGTCTCGACACGGCTGGGGCGAGTTTCCCATGCGCATCCAGCTGTTCTTTCAGGAAGCCCTGCAGGAGAAGCCCGTGCAACTGATGCATACGGTTGTGCTCGACAAGAGCATGTCGGGCCTGCACACGATGGGGGCGGAGACCACGGTGGAGATCTGGCTAAAAGCAGAACAGGCGTTGACGAATCGTGAACCTGATAAATCTACGTTCACTTTCCATGTGCCTCCTGCATTGGCTGCTCATCCGGAACCAGCTTCGGATTCCTGTAAGCCGCGCACCATATCGATCACTCAAAATAAGGAAGAGCTGGATGACAACCTTTTTGCGGGCATCAACAAGATCGAGCTGAGCGACGATATCGAGCAGATAGAACCCACTGTCCTTGTTTCGGAGCCCCTAAAGCTCAGCTACAGCCCGAGAAAGCAGCAGCCCGTTACCCCGCCCAGGCCTCAGCTTCGATTGAATGCCGCACCAGTGAGTGCTTCCCGGCCTTCAGTCATCTATCTGCCGGTAAACGGTAGAGCTCAGAAGCAGGAATCTCTGCGAGAACAGGAGCAGAGGCCAGAAGCCTCACCCCAAAGGCGGTGGCAGGAGTCCCCGCCAGAAATGCCTCTCATAAAGCCAGTGCAGAATGGCCATCACCAAAGAAAGAAAAACATGGTATTTCAGAAAGCCGGTAAGCTGTACATCATCGATCCTCAGCAGCGAAAGCTAAAGCAGTCCGCGAAGCAGCAATCGCTACTGAAGCCGCAACTGAGTCTCCTCAAGGCACCGACTGCGATGCGCTGGCATCTCCTGCAGTGCATCCAGCACGATCACGGATACGCGAACATGAGCACAAACGACGTGGACGAGAAGCCAATATTTTTGCACAGCGTCACAGCACCAATTTCTACCTCTTCCTTGCAAGCCGGACCTCGCCGGTTGCAACAGTCCTTTGTCGGCGTAAAGTTTTGGAGCATGCGCAGTGCCGTGGAGTTCCTGCTACGTCGAATGCCGCTCATACAAATAAATCAGAAGGCGGAGGAAGAGTATCCATTCACCTGCTCCACTATGGAAGCATTTCGGGCGAAAACTGCCCTAAAACAGCGGTGTTACGAGTACCTGCGGGCCCGCCTTCTACGTCGCTACCTCACGCAGCACCTCAAGCTGCAGCAGCTGGATGCAAGTGGCAGGGAACATTACTGGAGCTTACGAGAGATCGTGGGATTCGCCCGCGTTCACGGTTACACGCCTCCACTTAACATGCTAACGTCCAGCAAGGAATCGGAGCAAAGTCGGAAGCAGGGAACTGAAGAACAGCTAGCTCAGCGGGTGCAGGAGCAGCTGAAGGAGAAGCCACAGCCGCAACTGTCGGCCTACTGCAGTCTTAGCACCAGACATCGACTGGACGTTTGGATGGACAAGCAAAGGCTACTTTTGAAGGGGCACGATGAAAAGATGCTGGATCAGGAATTCATCGATGTGTTGGGTGTGGACAGGCTTCATTCCGAAGTCAGCTCGAAAAGAAAGGATCTAAGGAGTAGATCCCTCCAAGAAGTGAATAGCCGAAACCTGCTATGCCTTCCCCCGGCAGATTATCTGGACTCTGAGGCGCAACTGGTTCAGGTCATGTGCAAGGACATCAACATAACCCTGGAGCCGGAGGAGTCTCTGCCAGGCGTCTCCCAGCCCCTGGCGCTCACGCTGCTGGCACACGTGCTGCGCACGTTTGTCGACCGATTAATTCGCCGCTCAGTGGCGGTCAAACTGCAGCAGGATACGATGGAACAGCTACCGTCGCCAGCGGCCAACGCGTCTCTATGCCTGCAGCCACACGACATCGGCCGGGCCATTGATCAATGCTCCGAGCTCGACTTTTTGGGCAATACTCACCTGGGCGTTGAGCCCATGGAGCCACAAACCTAATCACGGGATGCCATAGCCCAAAATCATTTAAAACTGTACGTTACGCATACATATTAGTTCAAATTCTGCTGGGATATTAGTCGATATCTAAATAGTCTCTTGTACTAGTTCGTAAGCACAAGGATAGGCAATAAATTAATAATTTTTATACTTAAACTGCTTAATATTCAAACTAACAACATGTATCCTTACATATTTCTAAATTGCTGAACATCCAGTGGAATTCGGAACACAATCTTCTTTATTCATTAGCTTACCCTTATTTTCATTCACTGACAAGTCACCTCCTTAGTTTTTCACCCTATAAGTATGCAGAGGAGTGTATACTAAGAGTGTGAATCAATCATAACGGTTAATGTTAATCGTAGGCCAAATCAAGATGCAAGTCTGGAAGGTGGTTGCATTACAACAACGGCTCTCGCTTGCCAGTTCGTAAGTATGATACCTCCTCTCAGCTCTTACATTTTTGAGAGCGCAGAGAGAGAGTGAGTTGAAAATGTTTACCGTTGATAAAACCACCTTAATAAAATGCATCATGGGCCCCCTAAGAATGGACACTCGCAGATTCTCTCCTGCGTATTTTCACGTCTTTCTCTTCGATTCGCTCCCTTCACCGTTGTTCGATTTCATTCATGGCGCATGCTGATGATCTTTTGGGGTCCATCTGTTTCTCTGGCTCCTCAGTCTCTATTCCTACGTGCGCGCAACAAGACCTCTCGATAGGCACAAGGCAAAGCAAAGCAGAGAAGAGCCCGCTTCCCGCGCTTGCTGCTCACTAAAGTTAACTAATTAAATTTCGGTCAGACATAAAATGACTCACGAGTCCTAGTTGTTCGGTGCCTAGAATGCCGGAGCCTTTCCCAGGCAACAACAGTGCCGCCGCTCCAGTACGTTCCCCTGCCCCTCCCCGCTGTCTATAATAAGCTCTTGGATCACCAATTCTGTGATTTTATTCTCCTTGTGTTGTGTGCGTGAAAATCGTGTGACAGAAAATGTGAGGCGCTAAAAATGTTCTATTTATATTTTGCAGTAAAAGCCACAAGCGCTGGCCCCCCGAGGAGATGCAAGTGTATAATATAATGTTTCTGCTTCTGTTGCGACGCCAAATTGCATTTGCGGTCATTACGCCGCAGCTCGATCCTTAGATCGCTCCACAATCTCTTTATTGACTCAAATTCCCCCCGCCGGCGGTGGGCCATCGGTCTGGTCCGCCCCCCTTTTCGGAACGCGGCGCCTGCCAGCGTTTTCCAATGATGCAAATCTCATTTATCCACATACTAAAAGTAATTTTCGTGCTCTCAACAATTGTCGCCGTCACAGGTAAGTGCATGCTCCCTCTCATCACAATTACCACCTAGCACTGCGTCCAGGGTTGCTAGGTTTATCAACAGAAACCAATTTTTGGCTATTTCTAATTAAGAATTGCCGAATCTGAAAATATAACCAAGTTTTAAATTTGAAAGTTTAAGTTTGCAGTTTCTTCAAAAAATAATTTTTGCCTTTTTTCTAAATTTTTTATAACTTGATAATGTAACAAAAACAAAGTAATTGTGTAAAGTTTTATTAAACCTATGAAATTTTACGAATTAAAATTTTTGTTTGTCTTTTGATTTGCCCAAATAATTATCATATAAATAATTTCGATTTAAAGTCACATATTTTAGGGTTTCTTGGCGGTATTATAAAGCCAAAAAGCAAATGATTACCAAAAGTCCAATATGTATATGTAAAATCTTTACTTACTTATACTCAAAGGATCATAATTCGGCTACCTGTTTCAAGTGCAAACCGTGTAGCTTATAGCCCGTTTCTTTATCAAATCGTCTACAGATTGTTGTTCGAGCCGGATCTTACTCCTTCGTGAGCACACGCTGAAAATTGTGCAGCATCAGCACGATTATCACATGCATGAGCATGCGCACGAGCTGCAGCAGAAGATCGAGGAGACAGCGGTCAAGATGCTCAACCAGTTGGAGCTGCAGCGTCACCAGCTGGAGGCTTCGGCCCAGGACGCGGCTGAAGAGTTGCGTCAGGATGCAGATACGGACACAGAAAGTGATCCTAATCCGGATCCGGACAAAGACAAACTGCACGCGGAGCCTTTTGAGGAGGCGACTGAGGCCGGGAATCTGGCACAGGAAGCAGCTATCTTCGGATCCACTACTGCAACCTGGTTGACTGTATCTTCCTCCTCCTCCGACGAGACTGTGACCATGACCACAACTGTCGCCACTGACACGGGAAACTCGCCCCCTATTGACCAGAGCTCCTCCAATCCGCTCGACTTGAGCACACCCAGACCAGAGGACAAGGGAACTAACCGCACTAATGAAACCGAAGTTCAGATGCTGCCCTGCAGCGAGGAGTACAATGCGAGCTTCTGCTTGAACGGCGGCCATTGCTTCCGGCATCCGATGGTCAACAATACGGTCTTTCACTCCTGCATCTGCGTCAACGACTACGATGGGGAGAGATGTGCCTACAAGAGCTGGAATGGTAAGTACAATATTTCTACGGATTTTAAGTACCCATAAAGGGACTTCTCTCCGCCCAGAGATTGCCATCATCATTTACAACTACGATAAATTCGCATTCATCCTTGCAGGTGACTATGTCTACACACCGCCGACCCTGCACAGAAAAGTCCGGATGGCTCAGATCGTCTTCTCGTTTCCCGTGCTGATCATGCTCTCGTCACTCTACGTCCTCTTTGCGGCCGTGTTCATGCTCCGCAATGTGCCGGATTATAATCGCCGGAAGCAGCAACAATTGCAACACTTGCATAATCAACGTTTTTTTGTCAGATGTTAAGAGGTCCTTCTTCTGCCTAACGAAGAAGAGGCTCTCCTTTGGGTTTAGATTTGGAAACAATTTTGGTTTCACACCTAAATATCGACTCTATTTTTTTCTTATGTTCTTTGATGGCAAATTCTTTGACCAAATGTTGTATTTCTTTACGTTGCGCAGCGTATAATTAATGCTTTAATTTATTGAATACATTTAGTGTACTTGGTAGGATTTTCTATTTAGTTTTGCAAAAAGTCTCACAATTATATAGTATTTGCTTTTTTCTTGATCATTTCTTATAAGTTTCGTTTTGTTTCGCTTTTGAAGCTTTCGTTGGAGCTTTTGTAGCTTGTTGTTTTTGTGGTAACATTTAGTTACGTTAAATTATAGCCATTACGAAATATTAAGAACGTACTTAGAACATAATCTCTTAGCGCTTACTCCAAGTTACCAGAACAAATGGTTATTATAAATAATTTTTTTTTTTGTAACACTCTGTTACGCAGACATCGTGTATATTGTTTTGAGAGAAAAACTATACTTTTTGTACTTGTATTAAAGATGAGGAATATGGGACTCGAATCGACGGGACTATAAAACATTCAAAAACTGTGTTTCCTTTGGCATCTCCATCGCTCTCTCTTCCTGGCTGGGTGGATATGAGTGAAGCACACGCTTGTTTTGGGTTTTTATATTTTATAATATATATTTTATCCAATATTTCGTCCAAAAATTCTTTACAAATTTCTTCGAACTTACAGTTAAATGTATAGTAGAAATTATTCAAAAAATTCTCCTCGGTTTTTCATCAGCAGTTCATCGTATATATGATTTGTTGATTTCCTTTCTTCTTTTTTGTTTCGTTTCTATCAAAGATCATCAATATGAGAAATGGTATGTAATGCGCATGTGTTTTTGGGTGGATGTGTGTGTGCTTGATGGGTGGACACGGGAACGGAGGAGGATTCCTCCCCCCTGTTCTCTGGAATTCAGAGCTGCGTGGGTGGATGGATGGATGGTGGTCGTGTGGGTGTTGCTTTTGCTCGCGTGTTTGTGTGTATATCATCTTGGATTAGGGATATGAAGTTCGTACAAAAATTATTTAAAATATGTAAATGTTAAAAAATGTATTTTTTACTTGTTTTTTTTTTGTTTTTTGTTTTTTATATATCTTGTTTATCTTGTAATTGTTTTTACGTTGCGTTCTTTTGTTTGTTTTGTTGTTGTTGTTGTTTTCTTTTTAATAATATGTAATATTATATATAATAATTATGAGTAGGATTATTCGCATGTAACGGGCAGTTGTTGTTCCTGTGTTGTAACATCTGCCGCGGCATTCTTCTCCTTCAGATCCTTGGCGAGATCCACCTGTGGATATATAAATAAATAGAAAATCAAGTTAGACAAGGAATTTTTATTTGTTTCGTATGTGTCGTATGCAAAAGGAATGGAGCAACTGAAAGCACAACAACAACAATTAGGGAAAAATAATCAAAAATTAAGGACGCGACAAATAAAACAATCCAAAAAGGTGGTTATGCCAAAAGTAAATGTAATTAAATGTATTTTAATAATATTAAGCGATCTGTGGTGTAGTGAGTGGTGTGTTGGTGAACATTTAGGTAACAGTTGTTGTAAAGTTTTATGGTCTTTAATTTGTTTTATTTTTTAGTGAGAGAGCGCAAGAGTTACGGCAGCCATACAGGTATACAATTTTTTTTTTTGTTTGGGTTAGAACAGACAGCGGTAAGATGGTTTTGTTTCTTTTTTTGTTTTCGTTTTGTGTGTGTATGTGTGTGTAAGTGGTGTTCGAGATGATTTAGCTTGTTTGGGTGTATGGAATTTAGTTTGTTGTTGTTGTTTGTTAATTTACACCAAAATGCAATCGCTTATCCTCTCGGGGAGTTTAGTAGTAGTAGAACGTACATCATTCGCATTATACATCACCAAAATAGAGTCTCATGCAATCGATCCCCAGCAATCTATCAATCAAGATCAAATACTAAACGAACTACGGAATTAACTACATAAAGAGCGCACAACTGATGCAACACACACACACACGCACAGTGGAGGAGTTGAGAAAGCAGGAGAAGCACACCCCCAGGACAAGACCAAGTCCCATGCCCCCCACACCAAGTGGAGAGCGGCAGATGCAATACAATGGCAACAGTTGTGTGTGGTTGGTTGGTTGCTTGTCGAGGTGTTTATTGTCGAGGATGATGGTGCAGACTCACTGCCAGTTGATATTATTCACCTTGTTGCTGCACTCGCTCGCCAGCGCTTCCGTGGAACTCACATCCAAGTCGGTCAGCAGCAGCTCTCCTTCGCCCGCCTTGGTGATCGGTTCCGCCAGATGTTCGCTCAGGATGTTTCCGACTACGTCGTTTTCGGTTTCGTTCTCGTTCTCGCTATGCGTGTCCTCGATCATGATTTCCTGCTTCTGTTCCTGCTCCTTCTCATCTTCTTGTTTGGTTTCTTTCTTATCCTCAACCATGTCCACCACTTCAATCTCTGCTTGCGTCTGTTCATCGGGAACCTCTTCAGTGGTGCTTTTTGTTTCCTCAGTAACAACCTCCTCTTTCGGCGCAATAGCTTCCTCATCCTCAACTTCCGCCGGATCAATGGGAGCAGGGACTACGTCGGATTCTTCCGCATCGCTTGAGGATGAAACAACTGCTGGAATTGCTGCTTCCGATAATTCATTGCCAACATTCAAAACGATTTCCTGTACAACTGTAAAGGTAGTTTCCTTCGACGCGTCAGGGATAACCTTCTCCTCCTCCCCCTCATCTGCCAGCAGCTTTTCCTTTTCGGTAACGATTTCGGCCGCCTGCTCTGTGATCTCAGCCACAATACTAATGGCTTGCTGCTCAATCTCATCGCGCTGCTCCTCAATATTTGCCTTGACTGGTTCTTGGTCCTCGATAACATCTTCTTCGGCGAGAACAAAGGCGGAGACACGGGATGGCGGCGGGGATTTGGGTAATGGAGGTGGACTGCTGCTCCTAATATCCACAGGCTCGGGAACTGTTGAAATTGTGGAAACAAGATCTAGTTCGGCTACAGACTCGGGCTCGGCTAGGGCAACGGCAACAGGGACAGTGGACACAGGGACCTCGACTTCGGCCTCGGACACGGAAGAAACAACCACAAAGCCCTCGGCCTCGGTTTCGGCCTCCGTTTCAGCTTCAACCTCGCTGCTAACCGCTTGAATGATCGCAGCCACAACTTCCTCCTCCGCTTGGCTGCTGATGGTCTCTGGTGCCTGCGTTTGGGAGGTGGAAAGGATCGTGTTGGTTGTTTCGGTTAGGATTGTTTGGGTCGGAACTAACTCTGCGGCTGCTGCAACGGTCGCTTCTGTCTTGGTGCTTGTGCATGTTCTTTCTGTTAATTCGGTTGTTATTGTTCTGTGTGCAGTGTTCTCTGTGATTTCGGTAGTGGTTGTTGTTGTTGTTGTATTTACAGTGTAGTTTTCGCTGGCGCGGTCTGTACTTGTGTGCTTTACCTCAATTTGCTGTCCCTTCTCGGCCTCAACGGCGACGGGAGTGGGTGGTGGCGTGGCAGTGCCATTGGTGCCATTCTGATGCGGCTGCTCGTCGTCAACGTTGCTTGGAATGTTGTCAGCTGCTGGCGGTGCTGTCTCGGCCACTGGGGATTCGGCCAGTCCATTGCTAGATCCATTAGTAAGCGCCTCTCCGTCAGCGGCTCCATGTCCATTGGTCACCACCACCTTCTCCTCCTCTGGTTGCTGGCTCTCCTTAACGGCGACGACTTCTTCGGTGGCAGTGACGGTGGCTGTGGTGGTGGCTTCCTCAACGGGCTTGGACTGTGCCGCTTCCTCAACTGGAGCTGGTGCTGGCACAGGCGCCGCCTTCTCGGCGTCACCATTGGCCTGTTTCTCCTGCTCACTCGCTGAACCATTCTCAGCTGGCTTAACCTCCTCCTTGACAGCCGTCGTGCTGGTAGCTGCGCTGGCAGTCTAAGCAAAATAGAACCATGATTTTAATTTAGTAGATAATAATAAATTAAAGTTCCCAGAATAATTACCTCGGCTGGCTTTTCGGTCTCACCGTTCGTGGCGGCCGCAGGCTCGGCAGGAGCAGCTGCATCTGCAGCCGGAGCAGCGGCTGCTTCGGTCGCCGTTGGCGACGTTGTGGCAGAGGTGGGTGACACGGCTTCCTCTGACTTGGCCGGCTTCTGTTTGTCCTTCTTGCCAAAGGAGATGCTGCGGAAGGACCACTTCTTTTTTACTTTGTCCTTCTTCGACTTGGACTTGATGCTCTCGTCGGCGAGCGGGGTGATATCCTCGCCAGCCGCCGCCTCCTTGGGGGAGCCCTCCTCGCCCTTCGATGTCTCAGTCGCTGCAGCGGTATCGCCGCCACCCTCAGCGGCTGCAGCATTCTTTTCGGTGGTCAGATCTTTGTCATTCTCAGAGTTCTCCTCGGTTTCCTTTTTCTGTGTGGACATATAAAAACAATTACATTAAAACTTGAGAAAGCCACAGTTTTAGTAGTTGGCATACCTCTCCTGCTGTTCCCGCTGCTACTTCTCCATCTGCGCCTGCCTCTTTGGGTGTGGGCGCATCTCCATTCACCGCCGCCGGTGCATCTGCCTTCTGGTCCACATCAATCTTCTCCACCTTGCCGGCCACCTCGTCGGTCTCCGCCACCTTCTTGGGGTCGGTGGTAATGTCGATTGAACGCTTGCTCTGAGCTTTACCCATTTTTTTTCCTGCTGATCCTCTTCTGTTGGTCGCTAGTGTAAACTGTAAATACAGGGGAGTGGGAAGGCTTTGTGTTTAGTTAAATGTGCAACGTCGCAGTAATTTATTTTTAGCATGCGTATTTCCTATTTTTGCATTTGACATTTTCACTCAGCCACACGATCTTTCTTTCAATTCCCAGAAGACCTGATTACTGAATTGGCCATTTATTGAGGAATGAAATTGTTATAGTTTACTGCTTATTCTGTGTTATTTAGTTACGGGGTTTTTAAATAAGTATTTCCAGGCATACTGGATACTTAAAAGCAGGGCTTGCAGG
This sequence comes from Drosophila ogumai, assembly GCA_018904815.1. NCBI lineage: Eukaryota > Metazoa > Arthropoda > Insecta > Diptera > Drosophilidae > Drosophila > Drosophila ogumai. Next base: position 70,205 of record JAEIIJ010018218.1, on the reverse strand, counting down.
TGTCCCTGAGCACGGAATAAAATTATTAATATATATGTATGCCTCAGTGAACATTCCTGATTTATTAATAAATTATGGAGGGGGTTACTAATCATTAGGTAGTATAAATAAATATTCTTGCAAATCTTTCTCCGTCTCCGATTACCCAGTGAGCACTGTGACTACTATAGTGGCAATAATCGCGTACGATTCCAGGCGCCTCCCATGAATCATCGACAACACTTGAACGCCGTTTCTGTTCTGTGTTTTTACTGGGAAGTTATTCATATGAAACAACGAAACAGACACCGCGCACCATTACTAAGGAGAAATGTTAAATGGGGCTGGGCTGCCTTTAGCGTGCATGCAATGCGTCATTTTGAAGAAAATCGAATTACACACAAAATTTTTTGCAAACCGAATGAAACAGAAACCGTAGCAAAGAGCGGGGAGGAGAGAGTTTGAGTTGCACAAAAAGTTTTGCATTTTTTAGGGGTTGTAAACGATGGAAGGAAGGTGTGCCTCTGTGTGTGTGGGTTTAATTGCCGGTTTACGCAAGGCTAAAAAATGGCGGCAACACACATACACTTACAACAAACAGGGGCTGAAAAGCAGCTGTTCCGAAATGGTTTATCTGGACCCGGTGAATCAACAGCCTCCCATAACCCAGACCTATGTACGCATGTACATATATCTAGTAGCACCCACACACGCACTATGGGCACGTGGTGCGTGCGCCCGCCATCTGTGATTCCTTGGGAATCCATCAGTGAGTCATTATTACCTCCAACTTATCGTAGCTGGCCAGCTAGCTAGCAGAGGGGATGAGTCAAAGCCTGGACAGGAAGCAATGCATTGATGAACGGGCGATGGGCGATGGAAATTTAAAAGCTGCGATATTGACGCTTCGTAGAAGTCTTTTGAATCACAGAATTTATGGCTAAAACTTTTTTAGAATTGAGTAATACGATAGTTGTATATAACAGGAAAAGAAAAGTGATTGTGATTCTAAGTTGTCAATCTATTAAATATCCTAACAGAGACCGGGCATACGTTAAACCTCATTACACATAAATATACACAACAATTACTTTAAATCTCCGGTGATTTTTATTTAAGCCAAACGAAATGTGTTGTATTCTCCATATATTTTTTTTATTTTATACAAATAAATGATCGACACACACGCTCCCTTTAAAATAAATAAAAACCGCCCTTAAATAATCAAATATCCGCCTTAAAAACATTACCAACTTTTTATGGCATTACAAATAAAAAAAAAATAAATGCAATATATAATTATTTCTTGACCTAAAATTAAAGAAAAACGCGCACACACACTCCCTGTAAAATAAATATTAACAAAACCGCCCTGAAATGATAAGGTTTCCAATTAGAAATAAAAGCTTTAAGTTTTTGCACTGAACTCGCACACAGAACACACACATACACATGGTCTCGTGCACATTCGCCTCAAGTAATATCAATTTAAATACGTAACGAGACAAGACATCGGGTTTCAAGACGCTTGAGAGTTCAACGAACTTCTTGCCGGCAATTAATACAACATCATTTCATTCCATTCCATAAAATACAATACAATACCGGGGAACTGAAGCTCGTCTTCGGCTATGTACTTCGATCGGAGTGATAACGGATGCTTGCCGCCAAAGTGAAAGAGACCATTAATTCCTGGCCTATCCGAAAACGAAAAAACTTGATGAGTAATTGCCGAAATATGCCGGCTCAACCCTCGTAAGCGTGTGTAAGTGTGCTGGCAAGCGTAATAACATAAAAGCGTAAGTAAACTGGCGCGCATGACGCATCCAGGAAAAAGGACATCGCGAGAGCCAGAGAGAGAGAGAGTGGATAGAGAGCGTGTTAGAGGAGGGTTGCCGGCACTCGGCAAAGAACAACTTCAACAACAATAACATTAACGGGTCTCTGGTCAATGCAAGTTGGAAACCATGGCAACCTAGCAACAACAGATGTCGCTCTCTCTCCCGTTCAACCCATTCCACCACCCTCCTCCACCCATTTACCGTTGCTGTGGGGCGTGCGAAAATAATTGAGTGCGGTCCAAAATTGCATGGATGTGGCACGAACTTCCCCAACTTTAAACTTTATTACTCACATTTCCATAACGCTCTAACCTTAATTGTCTCTTGGCTTCCCAAAGAACAATCGGTTTAATTTTTATATCATTTCATAATGGAACATATTTAATTATAATTGTAGAATAATTACTGAGGTTATATTATGAATGCTATGAGATTTAGTCGTACATTTCCTTATTAGCGTTGTAGATTTCAAATAAATTCAAAATTCTGTGCTCCAATTATAACATATTTATTTATTTTTCTATTTTTAAAAAGATCTGACTTGTTGAAATATGGCTAGAATTTTCTTGCATAAATATTACATGCAACTTAAATTATATTTACTGAAATAAAAGCCCTTCGGTAAATGCAAAACATCGACTGTATTTCTTTGTTTCCCAAATTGAATAAGAGGCTCAACCGAGGGCTCCCAATGCTGGTCCGTTCCATCTAAATTTGTAATCTATGAAAATTACTTAATGGGCGACAACAACGACAGTTTTCGGGGCCTTTGTGTCTTGGCTTTTTATTAGTTTAATTCAATTTGGACACGACTTTTGACATGTGCGCCCGCCGCTTTCACACGCATTCCCCCCTCATGGACGCCCCTCCTCCCTGGATTCCCTCGCAATTGGATTGAATGTGTGGTGGACAAAGGAAGGCGCAGCAGAGCAGAGCTCACAGCGCACAAAACAGCAGCCGCAGTCTATAAATAAAAGCGCATTTATCAACAATGGAGTGTTCGGAAAAAGAAGCAGCACCAGCAGCAACACCACCAACAACACCAACAGCAACAACAGTCGCTACACGACACAAAGAGGCGCTGCCCTGGAAGAGTGTGCGAGCTTCAATTCATTTCCCCGCCCTGCTGCTGCCGCCCATCAATTTTGACACTTCAAGCTGTTGTGTATCACTTTGCTCTCCCAGTGCTGTCGAAAACCAACAAAAAAAAAACAAGCTAAATCACTCAAGTTTTGAAGTGCAAGTTGCAAGGAGAAAAGTAACCTAAGTAACCTAAGGCTACCCCAAAAAGAACATCGGGCACAATGGAAGACATCACTGCCGAAAGGCTCGCATCCTACATCAAAATTTTTTACTATATTTTAAATGTGTATGGTATTAATGAATGTAGCTTATTGCCTTAACAATTAATTACACAGGATGAAGGCTTTTTATCACCAGAAATAAAATCGTTGGGTTAGGATTTTAGTTATTCACTGAAGTTTTTCCATTTCTTGTGGGGAACTCTTGAACATCACAAGTTCACTCGAACCTTAGAGGTTCGAAAAAATAGCTAAATGTAGAAAATAAGACAACTCTATTTCTCGCTGGCCTCTCCGCCTAGCAGCGCCCCTTTACTTGTGCTCTGGAAGAGAGCGATGGAGATGAGACGCTTTGATACGTAAATTAAATTGATTGTGCTGGAATGTGCCGGCTGAATGACTGTCCGAATGTCTGAATGTCTAGCCGGCCGGCCGGTCAAACATTAATTTCTGTGTGTGCGTCGCTTGTTAAAGCGCAGGCGCGGAGCATTCCATTCCATACGACTCGTATCCATCTCGATTCCGATTCCCATTCCAATCCCACCAAGATCGGTGGCAGTGGCATGTCCATATACATTGTTGTGCAATTAAAATTGAAAAGTTTCACCATTTGCAGTAGGGACAACAAATGACGGACTGAGAAGAGAGTGCATGCGCGCGCACCAGTCTCAATTGAACTTTTATAAACTAATCAAGGGGGATCGTTAATGGCATCGCTCACACGTCCATCTGGCCGACCATCCAACTATCCATCCATCCATCCAGCTATCCATCCATCTAGCCAGCCATCCTCCTCGCAATTGAGTGGAAAGTTTTCCTCAATCAGGCTCAAGTGTGCGTAAGTACGAGTGGGAGAACAATAAGACGACGAGGAGTAAGAAAGCAGAGTGCACTTCTCGCTGCTCTGTTGTTGTCCGGCTGATAAGCCACGCCTAACCCGCAATCAGACGCTGCAGTTGGCTTTATTGAGGGTATACATTGTGCAGCCGCAGTTCACATTAATTGTCATCAAGAAACATTCTTTTTATGGAGCCCCCACGCAAAAAATAAAACCCCTGCACTCATGTTCCTCCCATACAATCTTATGGGCAATCTCAAACCAAAATCTAAAGGGAATATGATTTCCGAAAGCGTGCGAAACAACAAAATGTTCGAATGGCGAAAAACTGACTGACCGTTTTTATAGTTTGCTTTTTTTTCAATCCCACTCGCAATCAAAAGGTTGTTTGTTGAATATGTTTTATAAATAGTGTACTATTAATAAAAAAAATACCCATAAATAACTTGGCAATTATTTTATTCTTCCACAAAATATATAAATTAAGATATTGCATTTAGTAATTGCGAAGAAAAAAAATGTGTAATGCCAGGCTGGTTAGCCACAAGTGTTGTTCCCCTTTTAAGAAACCTTTACAAAACATGCCAGACTGTAGAGTCTGATTTTCAAATCATCATTTTAATCAGTTAATCAATTCAATACGTAAATTAAGGCCACACATTTCTAAAAATAGTATTACTCATAAAGTTCAGACGAAATAAATAGCATGCTTATCGCTTTAACAATCTGTTAAGTCGCAAATCCTAATCACGCTTAGAATAATGCCCAACAGACTACTTAGCATGAAACAAAGTCATGACTAACTCTAGTGGCTTTCCTAATACCGTTTTGGTTTAGAGAAATCAGCCAAAAACCTTTGAAGAAAACTTAGGGGAAAAGAGAAAAATGAGGTAGGAGAAGCATGTCTCAAGTGACCACCGGATATAATTGTTGCTATGTGTGCTGTACTGGATGTGTGGAGTTGTGGCAAAATGAAAATGATACGATACGTAAAATGAATGCATTCCATAATTAGTAGCCAGTGTACCCACACAGGCCCAGGGCACAGGCACACGCACACTCGACGGTTGACAAGACCCAAAGAAAGAGAAAATATTTTTTTCAATTATCATTTCCGGTCAATTCGGAATGTTCTGACCGGACAGCCAAACAGCCAACCCAACCATTGTCCGCCTTTACAATTCAATCCCCTTTGATATGGATACACTCACATGGCCAAAAATAAAGAGAGATCCATTGTTAACGGGACACCCAGAACTTTATATTTCTCCATATCAGAGAGTGTTAAAATAACGACGATGATAATACTAGAAGAGGAAATCGTGTTTTACGTTAAGGAAAGACGGTAGCGGGGGAGGGGCCAACAGGAACAAGCTTACTCAATTGATAAATGCAATTGTGGGAAACAAAGAACATATCCGTATCAGCAAGTGATTCAGAGGAACGTCGGCGTTTCTTCACCCAATCAGCCAGAAATAGTGGGTGCTGCTGCTACGTGATTGTGGATGGCAGCAATGTATGTTCCAGCCGTGTTTTGGTCAACACTATAGTCTTTATGAAAAGTTAAGCATGTTTGGGCGGGCGCTGAGCTTCGAATCTTCGGGTGATCTTGGCCAAACATTACCTGCCCCACAAAGTAGCAGTCGCTGCAAAAATACAGTGTACATAAGACGTGCCTCAGTCTAGTTTTTCTTACTACTTGACAGCAGATGTGTGTAGATACAACAGATACCGGCTTATCTAGCCGGTTTTTATCATATCTTCAAGATACTCGAGTACTTGGCAAACCAACACAGATAGATATGAGTATGTACGAGTGGTGTACGATGAACGGTGTGTATGGGGCATCGATCGTAAAATTAGACGCTCTTGAAAAGAACTTCTTCCTCTTGGCCTGCCATTCAAAAACTATCAAAACAGATACAAGACGAAGACGAAGAAGAACCACACACATGTACGAAATATAATGAGGCCCAAAACGCATAAAATCATCAGCAAGAATCGTTAAATTTTATGAGCTCGTTGAGAACGTCCAATATGTCTTTGTATGTGCGTATTCGTATTTACATATGTGTACGAATATCTATGTTATGCCAACTTCTTTTAGCAAGGCGCAAAAGCCGAAATGGCAAATGGCTGAATGTCTGGGTGTACATATTGTATGTGTGTAGTACTAGCACTCGAAAATATTTCAGCAATGTGTAATTCCAAGTTTCATACGCAACAATTATGATTCTACAAGTCAGCCTAGGAATTCGATAAAAAAATGTTATTCTAACTAAACATTTTTATTTTGAAGGATTTTGGTAAGAGAAAGATGGGATTTATTTTTAAAATAAGCAAACACATGCCTTATCGTGACAGCGTTTAAATTAAAAGATAAATGTGTTCTAACTTTTAGGTGAAAGACTATCTAATCGTGACAATTTCGCTTTTAAAATAACATTGAGAGATCGGTGAAGATGGTCCCAAAATTAAGAATGAGATAAGCTATGCCTGAGTATATGTTTAGTCTGCATTTCCGACATTTTATTTGTTCTTGTTCATGTTAAGAATAATTACCTATATAAATCTTGCTATCGAGCTACAGTCTAAACAAATCTGATACTTCTAAACATATCAGACATTTTAACACAGTTAACAGTAACGATACTTCAGGAAGATTTAATTAACAACTCTTAATTGACCGACTCTTAGGTTAGGCATTGATTTCTTTCTATGAATTTCCCATTACTAACCAAAACATCATACCCTGGGGACCTCAACGCTTAAGGGGCATCAAAGAGCGCGCGCACTTAAATCAACTATCCAAGCTGTGGGCCGGCGTTGAAAATAATTACAATAAATATTTAAATATTCAAAGCTTGGGCTTCCTTTTCCCATATGCTAGAATGGGACAGAGGCGAAATAGGGGAGAGCGAATAAGTGCCAATAAATTTGTCGCCAGCCCACGCATGTTCTCCCTTCTTCTCCTCCTATTCGTCTTCTTATTTCTCGCCTTCTTCGCTCAGTTGGCTAAGGATAAACGAACACAAAGTAAAAGAGCAGGAGCAAGAACACGAAACCAGTTCGTTCGCTTCACTTCTTGTACTCCAACTTTTTATGCAACTCTCTTTAACTCTCTGGGTGCCTCTCCATCGTTGCGGTTAATTAAAACTGGGAGAGGCGTGCGACAGTTGTAAGTTGTGTATTAAAAAGTAGTAACAACAACAAGTAAGGTAGCGTGGCCAATTAGTCGGTCGTCTTTGGAATTAGCATTTATTTTCCGCAAAACGAGTGGGGAGTAGTGAGCGATTGAGTGCTATTCTGATTAGAAATTCACAGTGGACACTGTGGAGTGTGGCTCTGGTAAGCGCGGCTATTTAATACATAATTCATTAGACTTCGATGACTCCTCTCCTTTCTAGCTTTTCCCTCTATTTCCGGTACTTACTCTTTCTGCCAGCCGCGGGTGGTCTTGCTATCTCTCACTCCCTGTGGCTCTCTCTTAACTGGGTAACACCTATCGAAGTGTGAATATCTAACTAGTGAGAGTAATTTAACTGTTTAGCACTCGCGCCTCGATCGATTACTTTTATTTTTTGTTTTGCCTTCTGCAGGATGGAGTGATAATCCCCACGAACCGTTAAAGTCAAGCGAACAACAGACAGTGACTGAGAGAGAGTGGCTCGATCAATTCAATGGCAGCAGAAACTTCTCTCGCAGTTGACGCCGGCAGAGGCAGTGACTGCGACTGCGACGTCAGCCGGAAGCAGAAGAGTCAGAAGCAGAAGCAGAAGCGGGGAATGAAGCAGAGAAATGCGGGCGGGCAGACATTACACACACAGTCACCGCCGTCATCATCATCATCAGCTACCGATAAAGGCGTGCTCCTGCTCTGCTCTTCATCTTCAGCTCCATGCCTTAGTCAATAACAAACTAATGAGCCTTGGCGGCGTCGATGCGTATGCTTTATTGCTTTATTTTGCTGCCATTCACACAATGACCCCACATGCAACAGAAGCAGAAGCCGAAGCAGCGGGGGAATAAACAATATGCACACATAACGCTCACATACACTCGTACGGAGGGACAAAGAAAGAAGGCGTGAAGAATCACCGAAATATTTAGCCCCGCTTTTATGGTGTAATATCGAACGGATTTCTTGTATTGTTATTTAATTATCGCCCTTGGATGGGAAAGTAATTGTGCACCACAGACTCTACCATATATAGCGGTACTTGCAATGGCACTCCACTTCAATCTACGCCACTCCAATTCAAGATAAATCGCTGCTGTGGTCCCGAGGTTAATGGAACTGTGCTTCTCCTAATAGATGCAGTAGTTCTCATAAAAAAGTGAACTTAAATAGACAGTTAAATTCCCTAATTTATTACATTTTTTTTGATAAATTGTGATAATTCGTTTTATTAACAATTACGATTTGAAGAATCTATTTCGGCCTTTTCAATGATTATCACATTAAACAATATAGAATTTTGTCCGGATTCCAGAAGAGAAATCAGTTTGCATTAACCTCTCTGAAGGTATAAAAATTATTAATTTGCACAATTAAGAAATCTATCTGGGAAAAAGCATATTCACTGTAGAAACTTTTAAGGTAAAGAATAAACATTTTAAGGACTGATTTTATAAAACAAAAAAAATTTTAATTTACTTTAATTAGTAATCGAGACGATAAATTAATATCAACATGGTAGAGCCTCATTGAGTGTGATCACTGTACCTGCTGACGCCTCACAAAGACAAATTGAGGCATTGATAAGCAAGCAAAGCAGCAGCAAAGGCAGCGGCTAAAAAGAAAACCGCAACGACGAAATTGAACGCTGCCAAGAGCTTAAAATTTAAATAAAGTTCTCCGTCGAGCGACGGGGGGTGAGATGTGTTGTTATATATTGTATTGTAAGAAGATCGGATCGGATTGGAGATGGCAAATCGGAGATCGGTTCTCGTCGCTTATCTTCAGCACTTTGTTTATTTTTGTAGCTGCGCTATTGCGATTGATTTTTTTGGTTCTGTGGACGATACCATACCGCATATTTTTCTATTCACCACATTTCTGTTGATTTGGCATTAATACAATGCCCATTCGGCACGCCAAATGCCTCATAAAACAATAGCACAAATAATGTGCACACCAGCAATTATGTTTGTGTGTTTGCCTGAACCAAATTCCTGGGCAGTAAGTGGCTTCAAGTGGTTGAGGGAATGTAGGAATTGGGGCTGGCAAGCAGCTCTCCAGTGAGATTCAATTTTAAAAAGGAAAAACGCGTACAGGGAAAATCTGCTCAATCTGCGGAGCATTTTCCTCAGCATCGTCTCCAAACGAACATCTTCCGCACAGATGTTTGCATATTAAACGAGAAATTCGCCCGCTTTTCCCCGCTGACGTGTTGTATATGCATATCATCATCATCGGTGACAAGGGGCTTTTCAACACTCTGGCTTACTGACTGTTCCCCAATTGAGCTTCGGACTTTGAGCCCACATGTGTTTCACCACCACGACAATATATGTATGTACAAATGCGCTACCAGACCTCCTTTTTCAACTTTAAATCCAGTTACCGCTTCCGTTTCTATCCCCCAAAAGTCACACGATACCTTCAAAGTCATGCGATTTGGTTTCATTCTGGGGTATAGAAAAGCATCTGTCGGATTTCAAATAATAACTTCTATAAGAAATTGTTCATTGCACCAGCAGTAGTTTTGACCAATGTAAAGGCAGTCAAATAAGAGTATATTTAAAGTTTACCGCATACCGGGTGCCCCATTAAGCATGCCACATTTTTAGCGAACTGGGTGTGGAGTATTTTATGGTCATTATTATAACACTAACTTTATCCTTTGTGCCTTTTAAAACACAAGTTTACAGTGCATGAGACATATCTGAACAATTTTTTCTCTATATATAACGTATCTCAAAATATAAGCTAAAACTTTAAGGCCAATTGTGGGATCGAGCTTTGTAAGTTAACCGCAATTCGCACTTGGCAATAATTCACAACCCTCCGCACCATGCAATGTTTATTTGCGTTTAAGCAAACGTTGACAAAATTCACTAATAGTGACAACAACGACGAAGGCATTATATTCGTCCTCAGTGAGCGGCAAGCAAATATGTACCCGTAATCCGAGTCGACTTCAAGGGAAGCCCGCTTTTGCCTTTAAAGAATTCTCAAAGATACATTCAAACTGCCATATAGCAGTCAACTACTCCCCTAAAATAAATAAATTGTTTACCTAATGGCATTGATTGAAAATATGGCATAAGCTTCATATACCAATTCAATCTGAAAAGAATTAATGGTTTTATGAAAACATCAATTACTTTATTATGATTTCAGTTTTTTAAATTTTGTTGAAATCCTTGACTTGTTTGTTTCCATAAAAATTGTATTCAAAATGGTTATCTTTTTTAAAAAAATATATAGAAATATTTACTATTTAAGGATACTACATCTGGTATGTATTTATTGTGCAAAGTATTCTCACACTGCCTTCTAAAGATTTTAAAAATCAAATGGGTAATGGAAGCAGTGACCCTTTGTTAGTAGCCTTGGCTATTAAGGACCTTTAATGTCCATGTTTTATTGCAGCTCTTATTTAATATAATATTGAAATCCCTCAGCTAAATTGCAGCGACAATCAAAAATCTCTCTGCTTCTGCTTCTTGCGTTCCACCCACTCCAACGGTGAAGGACCCACACACATGCAAGCACAATATACACACGCACTCGCACAATCACCGATTGGACTGGGCTGCAAGTACATACCCATACAAAGGCATGTAGGCGACGACGCCAGTTAGGGCGGTGGCTGTCTCCTCGTCTGCGATTGAGCGATTGAACGATTGAGTGACTGGCGAACTGGCAAGCGGACGCTGCAAAAAATGCGACGCAATTTTTCGTAACAAAAGTGTAGGAAACAACAACAAAAAAGACGATCCTCGGCAGCGATAATCTCTGCCAGTGAATCAAAGACGCAAAAGGGGCAGAGCAGGCAGCTGCACATACACAAACAACAGCACTAGTACTTGGTTTACATATGTGTGTGCGTAGACACAGTGAGACCTCTCCTCGATGCACCTTGCCCAAGGATGTTGGGCCGAGAAACATGTTGGCAAGTGTATCGGGGCTTACAATGCAAACAAAGAAGAGACAACGACAATGAAGTCAAGGCGAAACGAAGCGACGGCACAAAGCGCACACAGGACTGACGAAGAACAGGAGGCAGGAGACACGCAAAGACAGACAGAGAGAGAAAGAGAGTGTACGCGAGAGCGGGCGGCTGAGCTGGAGAGAACAAGGCGAGCCAAACGGATACAAAGCCACACCGGCATGGTGTTGTCTCTGCCGGCGGCGCTGCCTGCGCTGCTGCTGCGGACGCCGACGTGGTGGCAACGCCGACGCATTGAAGGCGGCACACCCAAAAATTGTGAAAAAGGCAACTCAAAAGTGGCGAAATTCGGCAAATGCGCCGGTTAAGACAGTGGTAAGGGGGGGGTGCTTAAACAAAGGAAGCTCTGAGTTTGTAATTTAAATAAACTTTGAAGATCACTTTGCTTCTCTTTTCTCCCTCTGCCCGTCTTTCTCCGCTCACGCATACCAAGCCGACGACCATGGCGTCCTTTTTCCTGCTTGCCTGTGTGCGTTGGCGGCGGCGGCGTCCGTTCCACTTGTACTTGAATCCTGTATTTAGCACCTTTGTTAAGCCCAACCAATAAACCTTTCTCAGCATAAGTTTCTTTTTTCATTTAAGATTAGGCACAATTCCTTCCTTGAAACAGACGCGAAGTACAGAGCGGGTATAGAGAATTTCAAAAGTAGCAGCACTCACGCACACACACTCTCACACAAAGGCACAGACACAAGCAGTCTGCTTGGCTTGGCTTTATTTCATTTTAGTTTTTAAATGTACTCCTGCATTTTTCGCCCATCTTATGACATAGAGTGCAATTTACCTGGCTCGATTTGGTTCGGTTTTAAAACACGCACTTGGCTCTTTCTTTGCTTTGCGATTCTTTGCGATACACTGCCAGTAGCTCTTTAGCCTTTCCGTTTCGGTTTCTCGTTCTTGTTGCGCGCATAAAAAATGTCCGCTCGGGGTGTGACCGCTTGTGTTCGGAAAAAAAGGCTTTAAAAATACCTTTAGGATTGCGGTGGAAAAAAGGCTGGGCACACTGTCAAACAAATATAATAAATAGGGTTGCCATCGCTTCAATTCAAAGAAAAGAAAGTCCGTTTAAAAAAAGGACAAAAATCGAAATCGGACAAAGAACAGGATAATAGTTTCAAAAAGGAAGAATCTGTCCTAAATAAGAACAAATTGGTAACATGCATTGGCAAAATAAAATAAAATGCTATTAAAGACCGTACTACAATTAGATAAATTTTCTCAGAGCAGCAAAACTCTATATAAAAAAAACCGAGCGAATATATAACTGGAGATCCCCAGCAATACCTTCTGGGTTAAAAAATACTTGTAAAGCCCCGGAAAAGGATTGAGACTGGCTCAACGCGATGCGTTGCCATACTTTGCGGAAATTTTCGCGCGCGGTTTATTTATTTTTTTGCGCTTTGGCCACACCCCAAAATAAGAAGTAGAATAAGAAAAAGAAAAGAGGTGGAAAAGCTGCCGCTGGAAAAGTGTTAAATGTAATGTTTAAGGTGAATTTACAGAGTAAACGTTTGTAGAAACAGCAATGCCATGGACATGTAGCCTCCGATAGGTAAGTGGTGCCCGGGAGAAGCGCTATTAACTAGTTTTCCGGCCGAGCTTTTAACTAACTTATGCTTGTTTTGGTTTTTCCTAGTGTGAATTACCATATTATACCATATAAAAACTGGATTTCCCTGGATAAAATAATAAAAGCAGCAACATATGCCCTAAGGCGAACGATAGCGCAGGATTAAGGCAGGATCAAACAAAGATTGTGTGGATAGTAGCGACTTTGGGCGCTGACATTGGGCTGTGTTGGGCGGGTGCTCTTATCGGCCTGCTTAGGCTCCTCATGCTCACCGCTGCGATAAGAGCGAGGCGGATCTGCCCGTCCAGGTATGGCACTCCAGCACACTTCTTGGTGTGGACTATAGTCCAGTTCTACTGTCATTGCAGGAAGCACTCAGACTCGGACTCGGCAACATGGGCTGCATCACCAGCACCAGCAAGCTGAACGAGCTGCGTGGCCATGAGAATGTGTTCCGTGTGCGGGTGGCCCATCTTCAGCCCACTCCGGGCACGCCCGTCATTCGCAGCGGATACCTGGAGCTGACGCCACGCGAACTGATCTTTCAGACGCCCGGATGCGAGCCCATTGTGTGGGCCTTGCAGCATCTTCGGCGTTATGGCCTAAATGGCGACCTCTTCTCCTTCGAGGCAGGCCGCAGGTGCATGTCCGGGCCGGGTATCTACACGTTTCGAGTGCACAATGCCGAGGAGCTGTACCCAATGTTCCAGCGATACATCAACGCAGTCAACACGGACGCCTTTGCGCAAGTGGAGCGCGAGCGGGTAAACTCTGCTCACTCCGTGTCCGTGATGATGGGCGGCGGCCGGTCGGAGGGGAATCCGCAGGGCAACAACTACCTGGAGCCGGCTCCCCTGATTAGCCGCCAGCTGGGCAGCTCCCACAGTGAGTCTTCAAGCGCCAGTGCCTCGGTACCGCTGCCACTGAACGATGCGCCGATGGAAGATTGTCCGCCCAACTTGCTATCCCCTCTCCTGATGCCCAGCTCTTGTGCGGACCAGCCGTTGCGTGTTCTGCAGGAGTGCTGCAAGGATGCCCAATCAGCCATGGATCTGCTAGCCACCCCACCGTCAGGCAATCGATTGAGTATGCGGAGGCGCACACTGGACCTGCCGCCGCAGGAGTCCGCCCCGCCGCCCGCTCCGGTATTGAGTCCTTCCAACAACGAAGCCATTCACATGTACGCCAATGTGGACACGCTGATCTTTGATCTGAGCAACGAACGCTGCTATGAGAACGTGAGTAGATTGGAACTACCCCTGCCCCCATCGCGGGAACCAGTGGCCGCCAGTCAGGAACCGGCCACGCCCACCAGTTTGGCTGGGAGCAGTGGCGTGAACTACATTGTCCTGGATCTGGACCAACCAAAAAGTCCAGCTGCTCCGGCGGGCTCTCCCAAGACGACGTTCAACGGTTTCGGTAGCGGACTCTCGTTGGTCTCCACGCCCGCACCACCTGTGACAGCTCCTGTGACCCCGGAGGCTAGTGCTGTGCTCGAGGTGCCACCACCTCCGCCGATTCAATCCAAAAGCCTGAGCAGCGTGAGTGCCTTGGCGACCACTGAGGGAGGAGAATCACCGGCGAACAAGAAAATCGAATCGACCGGAACGCAAGGCTACTCCACCATTGACTTTATCCGCACCTACGCACTAAACAAATCGTCGACCGAGATGCCGGATCTGGTGACGCATCGTCAGCATCCAGCGCACGACGAGGAGCTTCGGATTACCAGGCACAGCAAGTGCATAAGGAAGGCGTACTCGATCAGTGAATAAGGGTAAGGAGCACATCGATTTTACAGAAAGCAGAAAGGTGTCACTTCGGCCGTAAAGGAAGCTCTGATATTTAAGGGAAGTGAGGAAAAGTCTATGCTGTAGTATTCCTTTTCGTAAGCTAAAGGCAGCCTGAAAGTCATCTTTTAAGAATTATAGTGCACTTTTCCCTCACAAATTGTGCATAAAAGTTTGGGGAAGAACTTAAAAGTAACTGGTAACAGCCCCTGGCGGTTGAATTGCCAACTTTCCTAGAGGCCCCTTTGATTTTGATTTTCAGATAGAGAAGGAACTTGACTTAAATATTTATATAAATGCAAATCCACCAAAGAAAGGCTTAGATATTTTTACATATATGGAGATACACTCAGAGAATTTACCATAATGGAGTGGGAGCAAGAAAATGATATACAAGTTAAGATATCATTTTTATAAAAATCAAACCTTTTCGGATATATAAACCAGACATATTAAAAGGATTAAAGTAAAACCGATGTGGAAATTAAGGAGCGATTGTGGTAAACTGTAAACTGAGGAGCTAGCTAATAAGATATCTCATGTATGGTTTAGGTGGCAACCTTAGAAAGAAGAAATAGAAATTGCATTACAGTTGCTACGTAAATTTTCGCGTACAGTTCAAATACGTAATATTTGGATGGATTTCCAAATTTCTTCTTGAGCACAACGAATTTACTGCAATTGAGATGGGAAAATGAAGAGTGTACGGCGGCGGTGATTGTGGTAAAATGGGAATCGAAGAGTGATTTAAATGCCAAATTTTGTTTTCATTTTTTCCAAAGGGCCAAACAATAAAAACATGAAATAATAACAATAATACAGTCATGTTGCTTGAGTAGCCAGTACAGCAGAAATCGCACAGCAAAGACCCAGATATGACATGGAAATACGTACTTAATTAGTTCTTAATTTAAACATATTGACACATAGTTGTAGTTATACTTTGTATACTTGCCAGCGGCTGTTTAGAGCTAGTCATTTTTGGATTATTGTGCTAATTAATAATAGTGAGCAACACGAATGGCTTTTGACATTATTGCAGTGTATAAGAGTAGGTTCTAAGTAGCAATATATACATCACCTGCATACATTTAAGCATTATTTGTGTAGATTTGTTGTCGGCAAACGGGCTTTGAAATAGTATTTTGTTGCCATAAATACAGAAAAGAAGAAAACAATGTTAAAGAGCATCGCGTTGCATTGTCCGCTGTGAGGTTCTAATTTTTTATAGTATATATTATATATCCCTGAATTGTTATTAAAGTTGTTGCGAATTGTATACACTGCGATGGCCACAAGGAGCTTTTGTCACATAAACATAAGGTGAGTGAGTAGTGAAGCAAAGGTTTTTGCAGTATGCTTACATTAACATACATAAACGAAATTATTGTTAGTGTCTTAAGACGAAGTATGTGCAATAAAGCTCAAAACGACATCATAAAGGCTGCGTTTTAATGCGAGAAAATATATTAATTTAATATATCAGAGAAAATATATTATTGTTCGTTTAAAATGTTAGGTGACCCATTTTTAATCGTTTTTACAGGAATTTTTATTATTTAATTATTATTTATTATTATTTTTAGAGTTTTATTTTTTCGATAAAAATAATAGAAAACAATTTTTGAGGGACTAAATAAATATAAAATATTAAAATTTTAATATTAAGCAAAATATACTAAAATCAATAGAAAATCATTAAACATTGATTTTTATGTTTTTCACTTATAATGATTACGGTCACTGATCTTATTAATAACATACATACGATTGATTTTCAAATTCAAAATTTAAGAAAAGAAAAACAAATTAAATTAAATAAGAAATGAAGAATATTCATTCAATGACTTCTTTAAGAACCATAATACAGCACCGTCTTAGCTTCCCATTTAAATGAAGAGCATCTCGGAATGTACAATGAACATAGTATTATTGTAGAAATGCACCCCGCGATGAAGATCTTCAGTGCGTCATTGTCCCATGAGGGGCGATAAGAAAAATGTAATCGGCGAATCCAGCAACGGGCTCTTCCATTGTCCACTCATTCCGCTCACTTAGTACTCCTCTTTCCGCTCTCTACTTTTCTTTTGATCTCCGAGAGCGGCTCAATTGGGAGGCGAAAAGCCGTCAGTCAGTCGTCAGTCACTTGTGTTTCGTTGACATTGACACATGGCAGAGGCAGTACCGCTACGAAGCGAAGATGATGCAGCTGACACTCACACTGGCCTTGGCCTTGCTAGCGGTTCTTTATCCGCTGGCCGGACAAGCATTGGAATGGAAGCTGAATGCCGATGACGGTCCTGACCTAGGACGCCAGCTGGCTGTCCACTTGGCGCCCGGTACTCCAACGAATCTTCAGGAGGCTGCCGCCAGGGGAGTAATCAGCAGGGTGATCGGATTACGATCCTATTCGCAACTTTTCCAAGTGGCAGTCAGCAAGGAAATGGCGCCAAGAACGTTTAAGGTTGGTTCTTCACCAATTTTTCTGTGGTTACTAGACTACTAACTTACAGATCAGCCTGCTGGACAATGGAAGGATTCTTCTAGCTGGCTGGGATGGTGTCTGCGTTTGCAAGGCCTTTCATTACTACCTAAAATATGTTCTTAACAAGGACGTGGACTGGTTCAAGATGCGCATCGAGCTGCCCACCAACCTGCAGCTGCCCAATGTGACCATTGAGTCCACCTCTGGGAGCCCGATAATGTATCATCAGAACGTGTGCACCTGGAGCTACAGCTTTGCGTGGTGGGGATTCGATCAGTGGCGCCGTCACATTGACTGGATGGCCCTAATGGGCATCAGTCTGACCATTGCTCCCGTCCAGGAAGCTGTGTGGACGGAAGTGTACACGGAAATGGGACTCACTCAGGAGGAAATCGATGGCCATTTGGCGGGGCCTGCCTTTCAGGCCTGGCAGCGCATGGGCAACATTCGCGGATGGGCTGGACCCTTGAAACCCAAGTGGTTGAATTTCCAGCTCCTGCTGCAGCAGGAGATACTGGCGGCACAACGCAACCTAGGCATAAGTGTGGCACTGCCCGCCTTCGCGGGTCATGTGCCGCGCGCCCTGAGCCGTCTGCATCCAAACTCCACATTCACGGAGGTGCAGCGTTGGAACTCGTTCCCCGATCGCTACTGCTGCGGCCTGTTCGTTGAGCCCACGGAGCCCCTTTTCCAGCAGATAGCCAGGAGCTTTCTGAGTCGCGTGGTGGCGACTTATGGATCTAATCACATCTTCTTTTGCGACCCCTTCAATGAGCTGGAGCCACCGGTTGCTAAGCCAGAATACATGCGTTCGACGGCGGCGGCGATACACGAATCCATGAGGAAAGTCGATCCGCAGGCCATTTGGCTGCTGCAGGGCTGGATGTTTGTGAAGAATCCCTTCTGGACCACAGACATGGCGGAGGCCTTTCTCACGGCGGTTCCTCGCGGCAGGATCCTGGTGCTCGACCTCCAAAGCGAACAGTTCCCGCAGTATGAGCTGACGCGGTCCTACTTCGGGCAGCCCTTCCTCTGGTGCATGCTGCACAACTTTGGCGGCACTCTGGGTATGTTCGGATCTGCCAAGCTAATCAATTCGGGGATCGAGGTGGCTCGTCGGATGCCCAACAGCAGCTGGGTTGGTACTGGCATCACTCCCGAGGGCATTAACCAGAATTATGTGATGTACTCCCTGACCTTGGAGCGCGGTTGGAGCTCTTCATCCTTGGACTTGGACAGCTGGTTCAGGAACTTCGCACTTACTCGCTACGGTGTCCAAGATGAAAGACTGGAGCAGGCTTGGCTGCTGTTAAAGAACAGTGTCTACTCCTTTCGCGGCCTGCAGAAGATGCGGGGGCAGTATTTAGTGACCCGTAGGCCTTCCTTCAACCAGGATCCCTTCACCTGGTACAACTCGAGCGATGTTTTGGAGGCCTGGCACCTGCTGCTCTCCGCCAGGGCCATAATACCGCTGGAGGACGACAGATACGAGGTGTATGAGCACGATCTGGTGGATATATCCAGGCAGTACCTGCAAATCAGCGCAGATCAGTTGTACGTCAACCTAAAGTCAGCATACAGGAAGCGACAGGTAACGCGCTTTGAGTATCTTAGCTCCAAGCTGTTGCAACTCCTTGATGACATGGAGCTGATCTTGGCCAGCGGCAGGAACTTCTTACTCGGCAACTGGCTGGAGCAGGCTAAGCGGGTGGCTCCCTCCCCTGAGGAACTGAGCAACTTCGAATTCAATGCCAGGAATCAGATCACCGCATGGGGTCCCGATGGCCAGATCCTGGACTATGCATGCAAACAGTGGTCGGGCTTGGTGAGGGATTACTACAGGCCTCGGTGGAGGCTCTTCTTGGAGGACGTGACTGTGGCCCTCCACTCGCAGCGACCCTTCAATGGCACCGCCTTCAAGGAAAAGGTTTCACAGAAAATTGAACTGCCCTTCGGCAACAGCAGAGATAGTTATCCTGTGGATCCAGTTGGCCAGACTTGGTTCATTTCACAAAACCTATTCCAGACCTGGAAGGCTCTTACCAAGGACTCGCAATTTCTGCACAACAATCGACTGTTGGTGCCGCACAAGTTGGGCGCCCATTGATTAGTTTTATCCTTAAAGGTATTCTATTCCTTTGACGAATTTTAAATTTGTAAGCTGGCAAGCCAAGATGGACTTTAATTAAATGAAAAAAACGGATTACTGGATTATGTTCAACTTCAGCTAGGAAAAGGGCATGGAAAGATATTCATATCCTGCACTTGGGTTTGTAGAGCCTAAATTTGTATATCATATTCGTAGGTAAATTGCAAGCTGCTATATTTTAGTAAAACTTAAACCCATTTTAAGGGGCATCTAACTGCTGCAATGATTATTTTCTTTTGCGTTTTTCTCGAAACCACGTTTTTTTCAACTGGTCAACACGATATCCTAGAAACGAATTAACCGATTTTCCTGAAATTTGCAGAATATCTTCAGCATAAATGTGGACACAGAATGTAACCAATGTAACCAGGCAACCAATAATAATAGACAACTGCCACACGGATTATTCGCATCATTCATCAAAGTAGTTTTAATTGATTTTTATTTAAATTATTGTACAAACTAATTATGTAAAAATTTAAACACATCATTAATACGCATTTCTATGGTTATTTGTGGTGTGTTGTTTTCTTGATGTATTTTTGTTTTGAATATTTGCGTTTTAGTTCTATTTCCTCACACTTTTCATGAATTTGTTGCTGCTGTTGTTTCTGGTTATATGATGCGGCATGTTTGCTTGTTCATCGTCTCCTTAATCTGCGTTCACCATCATAATCATCGAGCTAATGCTAAATTTATGCAAAACGATTGCATATTTATATATATATATATAATTTTGTTACTTTTGCCGGCTCCTGATCGCTGTTTAAGTCTACTACAATTTAATTTTACTTAAAGTTTTTCTTTTTTTTTTATCTTGTTTCTTTTGCTCTGTTTGTGTGGGTGATTTTGTGTGTGTGTGTGTGTTTTCGGTCAAATATTCATTCATACTTGATATTTCTACACAAATACTCGTTTAAAAAATTCCAAACTAACATTATTATAATATTATTAGTACGATTAAGTTTGGATCTTTCGCATTTGCTGAGTTGCATTTTAGTGTAGAAAATGACAGGACTTTACAACTATATAATCTGGATGGTCGGTCGGGAATTGGTTAGGGGATTGTTTCCTGGGCTCGGGCGGTCCAGAAGAACATTGCGCAATAATATGTTAATCTTATTAATGTATGTAATTGCGCAAGAATAACCATATATACTTATCATTCACCATTAATCGCAAATCGCAACTCCTTCTCTGTGTAGGTATGCACTTGTGTATATGTGTGGGGGTCGTATGTATGTGTGGGTGTATTTATATATATATAACGTACTCATATGCATTCAATCAAACAAACATTTATACTCTTTCGCGCTCGAGGGACACTCATTCATCATCATCCTCATCCTCATACCATAAACATCTCTATTCTCAAGCATCAACTAAAACATCCTGTCGCTGGACACCTACTCGTCCTGCATGTCCTCGGGCAACTCGTGCGGATTCAACATGCCTGGAATATTTCGCTGCATCTGATGCTTGTTGGACTGCTCCTCAGCCAAGGCCGCCTCACGCTCCTCCAGATACAAATCGGAATCGTCCTCGCCGGTGGCCTCCTGTAAATGCAAAACAAATAACAAAATAACCAACGATGAACTCCAACATGCATTCGGCCTTCCTTAAACTACAATACTAACGCGAATTTGTATGAGGAAGTCTCTCAAATGCTCCTTAAATGCTTGCACATTCTCGTCCAAATTGAAAAGCCCCGTCACGAAGACTTTGATCTGGTTATCAGACAAGTGATTGAACGCCGATTTCAGCAAAGAGGCCACGTACTCCTGAATGAATATCATGTTATCTGGTATCGGACCCAGGTCCACGGTTATCTTCCTGTTCTCCACCAAGGAGAACATGTACGCCAGAATGGTGGCATGATTGGGCAGACCGGCCGTGTGAGAGGTATCGGTAACAACCGAGAAAATCTGCATCAGAATGTCCGTAAAGTAGGTCTGATAGAAGCTCTGCGCCGCAGCCGGATGTTGTTCCAGGTTTTGCAGCATCTTTGTAATAGGAGATAGACATTAGTATTTTTTAATATTTCTGGTAATCCCCGAAATCCCTCACCTTGAAAAGGATATTTAGGCCCATGTCCGCCACATTTCGCATAGTGTGCTTGAAGGCCCACACCACCGAATCGAAGACCAGTCGGAACTGGGCCGGCGGTATATTGAGGAACGCCTTGAAGCAGTGCGCATTGACAGCCTGCAGCAATTCGTAAAAGCTGAACCTGTGCTGGGGGAAGTCTTCGAAGTTCTTGTTGATCATGTCCAGTGTGCACTCAAAGACGTTGTCAAATATTTTTGGTACTTCATTGGTGATATGCTGGCGCAGTTTATGCACAATGATGGCCATCGCACTCAGAACCTTTGGCTCCCGCGCCGATGGAACTTTGCAACGCTATAAAGGCGACACATTAGTATCGGCACCTTGGGAAATGCCTTGTAGAGGACCTCACCTGATAGTCTAGTAGTATAGCGTCCAGCAAAGGCGGTATAAAGTTGTCCATCACCAACTGATTGTCGTTGGAGCGCGACACCCATTCCGATATCAGGTTAAGCGTCTCCTTTTTCACCACATGCATGGTCTTGATCAGGGGTTGATTGTTCACATTGACGCCATTCACCTCGATGGCCTGGATGATGTTCTCCGAGGTGATCTTGTACACATTCAGCATGTCCAGGTAGATGCGGCCCAGCTGAATCACATAGGCATGCCCCAGGGCTTTGCATGCGGCTACATTCGTCTTCAGAATGCTGCCCAGTTGCTTCACGGCGGTCATGTTTTTCAAGAAGTCAACGTTCTTGGAGGCGCGCGATATAATGTCATCCCACACCTGATTGGGCAGTTGCATGTAGCGCTCGATGAGTGCGTCCTGCTGCACCTGATCTACCTGGGCCGAGATCATGTAGCCGACAGCTTCATAGAAGGTGTGAACCTGCGAATGGATCGTAACATAAGTCATTAATTATATAAGTTTATCTATAATTAATTTAAATTTAAATTTTTAAAGCTGGCTGCCTTACCTGTTGTGGCTGCAGATCGCAGATTATGCTGCTCATTGTGCTGAGAATCTCGTCGATGAAGGTGCATGCCTCATTCGGCTGAATGGTGACAAAGTAGCGGCGGCACTTGATTGCGATTTTGATGAATGTGTCGCAGGCCATGTCCTGGACGCCATCGTGCGTCTCGTGCATAAATTCGAACAGTTTGTTGACTACCGTCTTGAGGAACTTCCAGTGGGCGCGCAGGAAGCGCGGATACTGGCCCACCACATACATGATATTCGATGCGATGATCGCTTTGTTGTCCTTGCCCTTCTTTTGCTCGCACAGGCCCAGCAGATCCTTGATGACGGTGACCAGAAACCGTTTCTCGTCCTCTTCACAAAAAGCACCTAAGGCAAAGGAAAATCCACAAGAAAATAACAATTAGCCAATGAAACGAACAAAAAAACTGAAAACATATATATTTTAAAAATTTTTTATAAACATCTCACCGGATATGGAGCCAATGGCCCAACACAAAGTGTTCAGGTTCTTCCAGGAGAACTCCGAGCCGTTAACCTGGTTTAGCAGCTTCAGCGTCATGATGCGGTCCGTGTCAACAGAGTCCAAGTGAGTGAGAAAGACCAGTGTCTCGCGCATATTCTTGTACAGATTAATCGAGTTGGTGTCCTTCATGAACTCGCGCACCACCTCCCCGTTCTCGTTCTCCACCACCAGCACCTCCTCGGGCTTGGCCATGCGCGAGATCATAATAAAGCGCACCTTGGACAGGATGGGGGCGTAGAAGCGGCGCCGGGGATACACCTGCTGCCTCTTCGAGGACTCTAGGTTGGGGTGGAAGAACTCCGAGTTGTATAGGTCCTCCACCAGACTATTCCAGTACTCCAAGCAGATCTTGAACACCTCCACGTCCTCCACTTCGCTGATCATCACCAAATACATGAGTGCCTGGTTCAGATAGTCCACATACTTGGCGTCTTCCACCAGCTTGCCGTGCTCCTTAAGGAAGGTGCACAGAAACATGGCCAAGTTGAGGACCAGCTCCTGCTCCGTGTCGCTGCCGTGCTTAAAGACATGGTTCATGTTCATGTTTTGGCCAACGATTTGGTCGAGCTGCACCATTGTGTCCTTGAAGAGCGTCGCGAAATTTTCGTCGTAGTTGGTCGCCGATAAGCCGGCGATTTCGGATAGGCACTTCAGGGTCACATTCCTAAACATGGGCACGCTGAGGAACTTGAAGATCAGCGTCTCAATCTGCGGCGTCTCGAAGATATAGCCGAGCGGGATCCAGTTAAGGAAGCGCAGCAGCGTCTCCAGTGTTACGTGAATGAGCGCCGCATTCATCGAATTCTCCAGGACGAAAGAGCAGAGCGTGAAGATTTGTGAGAACTCGGAGCACATGGTGTCCTTTAAGTGCTTCGCCTTGGTCTGCGTGATCTGGCCCTGGGAGAAGTCGAACACCTCCTCGCTGAGGTTCTTCAGTATAACCATGTTGTTCATGCACAGGCTCTCGTTGGTCTTAGATGCACCGACAATGTCACTGATGAATGTCTCCCAGTTGCGCGGCCACTCGCGCTTCAGGATCTGCACCAGAATGATGTTCAGCTTGTTGAGATAAACCTTGTTCTGCTCCATGACAATGGGATCCGAGGACGTCTTAATGATCAGACTGACCACATACTTCTTGATGCCCTCGCACTGGTTGCGCGGCAGCACCTTCCACCGGGTCTTGATTACCTCCTCGAGGATCTGCAGTGCATAGAACTTGGTTTGCTGGTTCTGTGAATACTCCAGGATGCTGTCCACCCGCGTCCATGCCTCTGGATGCTCCTTCAGCGTGGTGAGTATGTCCTGCGCGAGGCGCAGCTGCTCCCCCTGCGATGTGTACACCACCTCGACGATCTTGTCTAGCAGATTAATGTCCAGCTTCTGCGAGAAGTCGAGCAGCTTGCCCGCCTCGTCCGACGTCAACATCGTCGCCATCGCTTTGTAGTAGAAGCGGCGTTCGCGTCTGCGTCGCTCGTTCGCAGCTGTGTCCGCGTTAATCTTGATAGCTTCTTCGCTTCCTCCTGTGCGGCAGCGGCTAGTTCAGACTTCTTCGTCTTCCTCTTCTTCTTCTTGCTGTGACGGTGACGGTGAGGAGCGGCAACTCTTGATCTGGATCTGGATCGGGATCTGGATCTCGTGCCGGGACTGGGCCTGGAGCTGTAATGGAAAGAGAGAGTGTAAAAATCAGCGTTAGTTTTATTGCGCTTTTAGGCACCGCAGGCAGGCATCCATATTTCTTTTTTTATTTTCTTATTTTCTTTTTTGGAACACACTCTTACAACTACAAGCGCACGCTTACTGCCTGCGCGCGCTTACACTTTTTCGCACACTCACACACACACGCGAGCGACACATGCACGCACACAGCCACAAGGGGAGCGCATCGCCGCCGCCGATGATATTGCGACGAGCGGACTACGGCGGCATTTCGAGAGCGCTGAAACTGTTTGCACGCGTTCGCGGCGCCACGCCGCCCCAATTGCCGCCCCCATTGCTGTTTTCACATATCTAGCTCACCTTTTTACCAATTCCAGAAAAAGAGCAGAAATCGACGACACGGACAATGCGAAATGCAATCAGTGTTGCCGCTTCGCGACGGTTTAAAAATACCAAAGTAGAAATACATTAAAAAAAACCTAAAGCCGATAGGAATTTAATATTTTCAGGAGCAATAACTATAGCTACTTCTTGTATTCTGTAATGTGTATTTATTTCCCTATAAGCGAATTGTGACAAACTAGTCTAGCCTACTTTTTTTTTGTATCACAGTGCAATTTCATCGTTTGCTGCTGATTATATAATCGATTAATATCAATATCGATGAAGAAAATGTCAAAAACCATTAAATTATAAGTCTTTGATTTAAATCCATTTATAATTTAAATTCCGTTTTCAATTTTAAAAATATCGATTTTAATCAGTTCATTGAAAATCGATTAATTTTTTGTTTTTTAAGTATGATCTAGCCGGAAAATAGCTAAATTGGCTACGCCGTCGACGTTGCAGGTTTTGCGAAAGAAACGGCGCTTGTAATGTCCATTTATTTGTTATGTTTGACAACAAATGGCGGCTTACCGGTGTTTACACGCAAAAAGGGGGAATGTGAAAATGTAAGGGAACAATGTGCCAAAGGTTTTGTGGGCGGTGTCATTCAACATCCATCTTAAATTTATATTTTTCAGCTGCCCTTTTCCACGGTGGCTTCGCTCAACGGCTTTCACATGTTCTTCAAATCGCTGGGGATTCAACTGGAAGCCACCACGACCAGCAAACAGCCTGTGCAGCATCAGAGTTCGGCGGATGCAGAGGAGTGGACCTACATCTGGCGGGATCAGAACGCCATTACCCTGATAGTCTGCGCTTGTGGTTTGGGATCTGTGCAGCTGCTCCAGACGCTGGCGGACCTTGTTTTTGGGGCGATCGCCATGTTCATTACTCGTACAGCCGAGATGGCGCACGCCACTCTGCTGGAGCGGCTGAAGAAGGATGCCAAGAAGTATGTGCCCATTGTGGACGCCATTCTGGAGGCGGCCTGCGCGGGTACACAGCTTCTGGGCTACACCGATTGTCTACTGGCTTCGGAGAACGGCCAGCTGCTGCAGTGCCTCAACGAGTTCAGTGGTCATTGTGGCTCTCTGTTCTGTTGCCTGGTAGTGGGCCATCGCATTGCGGTGGCCACCGAGGGCTGGTGGGACTTGGACACTAGGGATCGGGAGCTCTTGCTGTTCCTGCTCAACTCATCCAGCACCCTGCAGCACGATGTGCCCGTCCACTTGCCCGTAAAGAGTCCCAATATTGCCTATCGATTTGTCAGCATTCCCGTGGCGCCAAACACAGCCTTGTGTGTGCTGTGCGGAGCTGAGAATGCCCCATTCCGCGAGCTGCATGCCCAAGCGATGAGTGCGTACCGAAACGAGGGTAATCTTCTGGCAGCCGCCGAGCGCTGCATGCCACGCAGTCTGCCGGAGAACCTGGACATTGATGGCAACGTGCTGGCCATCATCCTGTTGAATCGGCATACTCGAAAGAGCCTCTTTACCAGAAATCTCAACCAGTCGGCGAGTGTCAAACGCATCATTGCTGGCGATCTGCAACGACTGGACATACTGAAAAAATTTTACGACCAGACCATGGATGCAGTGCATCAATTTGAGGCCGGATCATCGTCGGGCAATAAGACCATGCTGATGGATCAGTACAGCTGCTCGGACTATCACAAGTGCTACGCCCATGCGGATGATCTGGGCAACGTCCTCTTTTTACTCTTCGTGGCCGCCGTGCCCACACATGCCATGAGGTTTGTTTTAAGAAAACGGGTCCTGCGGTGGCATTTTTGTTTAACATCTTATTTATTTACAGATTTCTGGCGCAACGCATCCATGGAAACATACTTCAGGAGAAGTCTGTCTGCTGGTGAAAGCATTTCTAACTTTTCGAACTCTTTAAGACTGATAATATTTTTTTAAGTAACAAATGGGCATAAGGGAATATTTATCTTAATTCATAATTTAAGCATCTTTCATTAAACAGTATTTTTATACACTTTATACTTACAACTAAGACTTGTATTTATAAAACAATTACATTATGTGGCTGACAATAGACCAATTGCTTGTTGGACAGCTGCAATGGCTTGATGTTCGGATCCAGGTAGAACTTCAGCCTAGAGCCAGCTTTAACGTTTTTTGATTGATTCGATTTTAATATAATATTAAAAATTGAGCTTGGACTTCCTTGCTGGCTCTCGGCCTCCACTAGAGCCATTGATAGGTTGAACTCCTCGCTTAAGGCCAGCACCTGAACCTTGTGGGTGGCTTCCCTGCTGCTCAGATGGCGCTGATCCATTCGCATACTCTTCAGCAACCGCTGAAAACTTTCGGCAAAGCCTCCTTTAACAGCGCGTTTGTGTGGCTTTGAGGTGACTCTTTTCTGGCTGCTGCTGGGCAAGTATTGGGAGGGCTGATCGGGCACCAGACGGATGACTGGTGAGGACTCTACTTGGCTATCGTCTGTGCAGCTCGATTCATTCAGCAAATGATCGCTCATCAGGTCGTTCCAACGCTGAGATGTCTTCAGGGAGGAGGACAACCTTCGAGGGCTTCTATTGGCCTTTTCAATTAACGGAGAAGTTCTCGGCGAATTATTATTGATAGTTGATGTCTTGAAGGAAGAGAACATTTGTGGACTTTTAACCGGCATCAAAGGAGAAGTCTGCGGAGATTTTCTAATAAGCGAGTTATGGGATTCTTCGCTCATTAATGCGTTCCATCGCTGAGAAGTCTTGAACGAAGAGGATAACCTTGACCGGAGTACGGCGGGAGGAGTCCTCGGAGAATTTTGACTGATGGAGACGGGCAAGGCTTTTGTTCGACGAATTGTTTCCGGGGAACTTATACTGATATTCTCGGAAGAATCCATCGGGCTTTGGCCTATACACGGCTTATTTAGGGCCAGCCAGGATTTCCGAAACTTGGAAGTATTGTTCTTGTGTTGTGCGGATAAGGAATCGCCGGAATCATGGCTATCGTTGACTTTCGGTGAGCCGGCGAATTCCGTTGATGTGTGCTGGCAGAACGATTTAGCTGTGATGTTTGGCTGGTTCTCCTGGTCGTCGTCGGTGTCCACAAGGGCACTCAAACTACGTTTCGAGCACATTACACTAATATTTTAAATACTACAACATTATATTTGTTTGACCGCTTTGTTTTTTGTTATTTGTCAGTTGGGGACAAGTGATCGATGAAATATCGATATGCTATTTTTAACATCATTTAACAAAATGTCGGAGGTAAAATCCAGCTATTTGAATACAAAAAATAAAAACATGGCGGGTAATTAAAGCGGTTACTGCAAAGGTGAAACCAGAAGAACACTTTTTTGTCCATGATCCCAGTTTTGTACAATAAACCATTAAGACGAACAACCAGGGAGAGAGTTAGAAAAATATGATTAAAACTGCGTTTATTTTATGATCATTAATCACACTTTTACACTACATAGATAATACATATAAAATTATATAAACAATGGTATGGGGAATTAAGTATTCTTAAATAAATTATGAATCTAAAAATATGTATTAAAGTGGCTATAAAGATTTGCTTAAGTATACTTACTTAAAGTTGAATATGCGGGAAAGAACCTTGACATGATTTACCACTTCAGGCTTATAACTGTTTGATAACTCCTTTCCTTGCTCCTCATTGGTGGGGACTATTATGATACGCATATTTTGAATATGTAGGGGGGTTCCAAGTTCAATTCGCACACTTTGTTTACCATTTTTATACAAAATCTTATCAGGGAAAGGGGTTTCTACTTATCGGTAAAAATTCATTGAAAAGTGATGATTTTTCTTTTTAATTTTTTTCTTCTTTTGTGAATGGCATATTAATGTACGCGTTTATGGGCTTAAATTTTTACCAGATTTCGACGATGACGAGAGCTCGCTGCCCGGCGTTTACGCTTCCCGACAAATGGGGCCCCGAGTCCGGAAACAGTGCCCAGTTGGAGGAGCAGGGGATTGCTTATCAAGGCGGCTGCAATCCCCAGAACGGCAGCACTGGCTAAAGGAATAAGGAAGCTCTTGGCCAACAGGGCTTTGGAGGATCCTTCTCCGTATCCCGGCCCCTTGTGAGAGGCTATTTCATGGTGATCCAAGTGGTAGGGATACGCATATTCCGGCGTGGCGTAATGACTGTGACTTAATCCATGCCCTGGTCGCGATCCGTACACATCAAATGGTATCCCCGCCTCCACACTAGAACTGCCAAAGTAAGCCCCCGATGCACCTGCAGCTGCTAGTCCAGGTCCAGCTCCTGCAGTGCTGTGGGAGTACTCATAGGGATATGGATGGGAGTTTGTCTCGAAACTGCCCACTGGCGGTGCATGCGATGCTACAGCTCCAGCACCTCCTTGATGGTGCCCTGTTCAATGGAAAATTGGGAATAATATTGTAAGAAAATTGGTTTGGTCTTAGTTCCTCCGACTGACTCGGGGTCACATTATCCGGCATTCCTTCAAAACCTACCCACACTAATGCGCTCCTGTAGACCTCCTTGGCCATTACCTAAGCCTTGCCACTTGTTGTAGGTTTCACTAAGACTTTCACCCACACTTCCCAAAGAGGGATGATTGTTCGGATGAGAACCTGGTCCCCTGTAGAATTCTGGCGGTGGCTCGAAACTCTTGGCAGCCACCGAGCTGGACAGGTCAAGCTGGTTCTCCGAGCGTCCGGTGGCAAGCTCATGGCTGGCGTTCTGCGTCAGGCTAAATCCCAGCCAAAGGCTCAGCAGCAGGTGCAGTTGAAGTGCAGCCTGAAGCTTCCGTTTGCAGGCGAACATTTTGACTAAGCTCGCCGGCGCGTTGACATCAAGTCTTTATAATAAAATCGGAGGAATTGCAAGCGACTGGCGACAAATTGTGCTATGCAATTTGAGTCTGGAATTGTCTGCTTGGCTGCGTCCATCAGTTGCGCCAGTTGTCGCGTGGGGAATTTCACTTTCCTTAGCCAGGGGTTTCGTCAAAACGAGACCCCCATCCACAAGTTTGGGATTTGGCAACTTAAGTTAAGTTAACCGAACGATAAATGAATGAGCATAATTCACATAAAAATGAATGGGCATAAATTTCCCATATACATATAACAAAGTAATAAGACGAGTTGTTTTTTTTTATAATACAATGCATTTTTTAGGGTTATTGTTATTATTATACCAGCATTAAATAGATTTATTTAAATAGTATAATTAGTATAATCAAAATCAAGATATCTTGCTATATTTGTACTACAGCTAATTCTCCTTAATTTTAGATAATTTAAATATTTTTACACACATATTATGGAACCTAAAGAGTACATCCAATGCCAGAAACGTCTCAAGTCACAGAGATCACAGCACAGCTAAGAATTGTTAAGAAATTATCACTGTTCCGGGCGAGTGCAACCGAAAAAACGGCAGCAGCAAACATTACTCGCAAAACACGAGCAATTTATTAGATGTGTGTCCAAAATGCGAAGAAGCGAAGATGCAAAACTACCTTAAATGTCAGCGAAATGATGTCTTGTGTTTCCGGCATTCGCGAATCGATTGCAGGAATGTCTTGTGAAAACGTGTCGCCTTATCAGCTTATTGGAATCGTGCCGCTATTTCGAGGAATTCTGTTATCACCACAAAACACGGCGAGCTTAAATATGAAACATTTCGCAGAGCTTATCACACGAGGCGTTTAATCTAAGCCAATCGTGTTTGCTACTGTGATTAATAAGCCTATCCTTGCTGATTAATGATTATTAGACGAGGTTATCTTTTTACTGGGAGGATTATGGTATCTAATCAGGATGTGTTCTGGTTATATAAATTTAATTATTGCGACAATCTTGTGACAATTGGATAAAGGATAACAATTAAATATAAAAATAAACAAAAATTGGAGTTAGTGTGTGTCTTATTTTCT
Organism: Drosophila ogumai; assembly: GCA_018904815.1. Classification (NCBI taxonomy): domain Eukaryota; kingdom Metazoa; phylum Arthropoda; class Insecta; order Diptera; family Drosophilidae; genus Drosophila; species Drosophila ogumai. Next base: position 39,561 of record JAEIIJ010018218.1, on the reverse strand, counting down.
TGCCTGAATAAAACATGTTTCTTTGTATATTAAAAATTACAAACAAATGGTGGTTTAAACCTCTTCAATTCTTATATTTAGGAAAATACATATCCCTCTTGACAAGTGCAATTAATTTAAGTTTTAAAGTTGTCGAATTAGTAAATAAATAAATAAATAATTTAATAGAAAATATGACTGTTCCACGGGTCGGCTACGTAATTTCTACTTTGGTTTAGTGACTCCTACCTAACGGAACATTGCTCGTACTAAACTATTTGGCCATGCTAGTTATTTCTTGAACATTTCTTAGATAATTTCTTTATTTTCAACAATTTTTGATAACTGCACTGTTTATTTTTACTATTGGCGAGTTGAGATTATTCTCATACATCATTGCTTAATTTAAAATGAATTTTTGATTTATTCTTTATACAAGGTGTAGTACTGCCTATATATTTTAGATGGACATTGATGGAGTTAACCTATATATATTTCTGTTTTATAAATATGTAAATATTTTTCACGGGATTATTGAACTTTAACTATTGACCGAAGAAGTTTACATTTTGCTAGACAAACAAGGGTCGTCCGTTTGAGAAAAGCTTGAGAGATCTGGATCTGGAGGCAAAGTGACTACGGTTAGATCTGGCGGCGAAGGACCTAAAACTTCCAATTGCTTTAAAATTAAAGCGTTCGGGGATGTAGGACCAGATTTCTCCTCCAGTTTGACTGCTGGTGACTCCTCTGTGGGAAAACGCCTCCTGATTGCGGGACCTTCCCGACCCTTCACTCTAGCACTAACGTTTTGCTTTACCATTGGAAATTTTCTCACAGGCAAACTGCCGGGGGTTCTTTGTGGAATAATCGGTGAAGAGCCGGACTCCATGCGCTCTTCATCTGAATCCAAGGGTTGTGGGAGCCACGAAGGAGGAGTAATCGTTGTTCTCGGCGTTTTAGGAAATTTTATATGGACTTTACTGGCCGATTCCGATACGCCAATCATTTCAATTGAGGTGGAAATGTTCGTTTTTTCCTGAGCTTGGTCTTCTCTGCCTTTTGCCTTATTTGACTTGGTTAGCATCTGGTTCAGGGAACAATCGGTTGGCTTATACAATTTATGAGCAGTCTCCACGGCCGCTGTGGCTGCTGCTACAATGGCTTGACCCAAGGTCTCGCAGATCACCTTCAGGGAGTCCAGGTGCTGTGGTTGGTCATCGGTATTGGTTGCCTGATCGCGACGGCCCTCCGCGCTCGCAGACTCTTGGCCCGGTTGTGGTATATCACATAGTCGTGGCGAAGTCTGATTCTCCATGAAGTTTTCCGGCTCTTGTATTAATCTCCGGACACAGCGACAGCTATTGCAGATACAATGGCCTACTGTTCCCTCTTGCTCAGGACGAGGCGGCGGACTGTATATGGGAGGCACATTCTGTCCCGGATGATAGACATACTCCATCCACACAGTCCTGCCCTGACCCAGCGGTGGGTTAGTATGGTCACTGTTGGTGTAAATGAATTGAGGAGAAGAATATCCGATCTCTTCAATCGGTGCTCTTATTCTGGGCGGAGGACTCATAGCGGATTGCCTACGTGATGGGCACGGAGCTATCGGGCTCCTCGGAGTATGGGGGGCAAGAGGTGCTGGCCTTCGCGTCTGCTCCACTGGCGTCTTGGATTCGGGAAGCAATGGCATCGCGTGCACTGAGATGGGCATGGTATGTGGCTGCGCGGACACCAGCTGGATCACAATGGTGTTTGGCAGGCTGTTTTCCCGCTGACGCTGGCCACGCTTGGCCTTGGAGTCCATTGTCAGGGGTAAATCACAAGGAATTTCGAAGCATTACTTTGGATCAGATCAATTTTGGGCCACCTACTGAGTTTTTGAGTCCGAAAAATATGGTTTGTTTTAGAGAAATGTCCAATTCTAAAAATAGCAATTGGCTCGGAGGGACTGACCTTTCCAAGACCTCATCTTATCTAGCGCTTGCGTCAGCTCAATTTCGAAACGGGAGATATCGACACGACCGGCGGGCGATACACGGCTTGATTATATTCGAATCATTTCATGTTTCTGCCAAAATAGAATTTTGCACAGGTTCCTCCGGCGGCGGAGAGATAACCATTATTGCCGGAGAAGGCTCGCACTCGTATCAGTGCGGGGCTTCGGTATATAAAGTTGCCAATTCTCGCCATCAAACACACATTCGTCAGCTCAACCATGAAAGCCGGTAAGTCAACAGCGGGACTCCGCTGGAATAGCACCTTCCGGCGAATCAACCAACCGACCAATCATTCTGCCTTCCTGTGATCCTCAGCTCTAGTACTGTGCTGCCTCGCCCTCTTCGTGGCTCTCCATGCCGCCGACTACGTCTGCAATCGCGATGGAAACAACATGCCCGACTGCTCCAACTCCACCAACCTAGGAGTAAAGATCCGCAACTTCTGGGACCCGACCCGTTACTGGTTGTGCAACTCAACTAGCAGCGCAGCACCTGCAAGTGTGATATGTGAGAAACTGTTACCTAATGGGACGATCGAAACACAAGGTTTCCTTGCTTCAAAGGGCGATTGTGTTCCGTGGCCTGAATGGACATGGACTCAACCTTGCGCCTAAATTAATTCAATTATTTTATGAAAAATAAAAATGATTGCATGCTAACCGGTTTTTATGATGTTTTTAAATCGTGAGACATACGAATAATAAATATCTTCCTTTGGGGGAAAAAAGTTAATCATTTAATTGATAAGTAATTGTTATGAATTAATTAATTAATTAATTAATTTAGTTTCCATTGGTCATATTAAATGACTAAATGTAATTTTCATGTCATTTTCATATCGACTAATGTAATTTTCATGTTATTGAAAATAAGAAGTTATCACTTAAATATTGAAATGCAATTCGGCTATACATAAAAGATTCTCGATTTCGAATGGTATACAAACTTTTACCTTGTGTGCAGTTTTCTATGCTGAAAAAAATTGCTAAAAAAAAGTTCTTAAAGTAAGAACATTTTTCTAGAATTAAGAAAAAGTTTGCATGAATTTAAGGCAAGGCACCATAAAATAAAGGCAGGCCGCCAAAAACATAAATTTTTTGGGTCAATCAAATTTAGGAAGTTTTTATTTTATTTACTTAGTTTAGTTCCTTTTTTAATATAAGATTTACACTTGCTTTACTGGACAAATTTTTGTGAAAGCATAGAGGACTAGCAGCAAAGTTCTCTGAATTGATTTCGATCAACATATTTGCATTAGGAAATCCTTCAATTGATCAAATTTAAAAGAATTTAGCATTTTTATAAACAAAATTCGAAATATTCGACTGCAATAAAATCTTCTAAAACAGAGACATTATGCTTTGATTCTTGCTTTGTAACATCATTCAAAGAATGCAAGAGTAGAAATAAAATGTTTATATGTTTTTCTAATTTACCTTAAAAGTACAAAAGTTCGGTGAAAAAAATGGGTATATCACTCCACTGTTAGATATTAATCAAGACTCTCTGACTAAAGTTACCATACCCCCGCAAGGTTTTGAAAACACTTGCAATTCTAGTGCATAGTGCAAAATAAAACAATAACTAAATTTACTCAGTAAAACAGTTTATTGCTCAATCTGTTGGCAGGGCGCATACCATTGCCAAGTGTCCCAGGTGATGCAATTTCCGGTCTTCGGATCGAATCCAGTACCTAGTTCGCACTCTGCCAGGGTAGCTACACCGGTGTCGTCGCACTGCCAGTAGTGGGTTGGGTCCCAGAAGTCCCGTGAAACCTGTCCAGAGCGTCCAGTGCAGTCCGGCTTGCCATCGCCATCGGGATCGCAGGCTAGGTCAGCGTAAACAGCAGCGAAAAGCGCAAGGAAAAGCAGGACGAGAGCTGGCGGAGGGACCGTTTGTGAGTACCATATATCATATATGCTAGGTGAGTTCCCACAATCTAACTTACCGGTCTTCATGTTCCTCGTATTCTGTTCAATTATAGTGCATGCAACCATAAGTCAGCCTTTTATAGCCCCCTCGTATCTATGTCATAATTATCGCACATCCTACTTGTCTACGACTATTGACTTGATAAATTCTATTTTGGAGCGAACATGGAATCGTTTAAAAATAATCGTGTATGTATCGCTGACAGTATCTTGACTTACTGCTCCAGTTGACGCCAACCAAAGCGTGTGCCCTTAGGATCTAAGCGTAATACTGCTTTTAATACCCAATCTAACACTTTAAGCTTAGCGAACATACCTAAAAAGAATGTTCAAGATAACTTTACTAATGTTGTGTTGATGATATGCGCACCTAAAATCAAGGCCTTTCTGTTCTTTCTCATTCAGGAGCACTTCAAATTTCAGGGCCCGTGTGAATAGTACACCTTCAACGGACAGTTCCTTCTCTCAGGCATCGCCTATCTGCATTTTCTGGCCACTCTCTAAGCGCTGGGCAGGGTTCTTCCTTTAAATAGAAAAGACACGATAGACGTGGCACAACGAATCAAAACTGGGCCCTAGAGAGCTCTGTGAGTTTCACGAGAAAAGTCGATCACTGGTAGAAATTGTTGCAACAGCAGCGAAAGCGGTTATTAAGGATCCCAACATATCTATATCCTTGCAGATTATTATAGTATTAAAGTATTAGCTTAAAACTGCAAAAACCTAGTGAAAATTAATAAAAAATTTGTTTGTTTAGTTAAATTATAGAAACTTTTCTATCGACTGTGACAGTGAAATATATATTTATATATTTATTAATATGTACTTTTTAAAAAGCAACAAAGACATAAAAAAATTCTGGACGGCTTTGTCTTGTGCCTAGCCGTCCGTTTATGTGTTCCATCCTTGTCTAGGGGAGTGCTAACTGGCTCTCCTTCCAAACAACACAAGTACATGGCTCGCTTGCCGCCTTTTATATGCACGCTATGCAGAATAATGACTTGGGAATTGTAAGGGCACAGCTAAAAATAGATTTAGGTTTGTTGTAAAATTTTTTATAAAATCAGTTAACTTGTTTTTATTATTTAAATTTATTATTTATTTTTAATTTGTAGTTAACTTTATATTAATAAAATTATTTTTAGGTATGTACTCTTTTATTTTATTTGACATTGACACTGAAAATAATGTTTTTTGCTACCTGTTTTGGGAACCTGCAACGTGACGCTTCTGACAGACAGCTCCAATCCAAGTGCCCTCAAGGGTCAGTCATTAGCCGTATGGCCATGCTTTACCATCGGAAATTAACAAATCCAAACACGTAGCTCTAGTCAAACGTGTATAAAAAGTCATGTTTCTGGCACAAAGTTATCAATTATCATCGATTCCACCTGCTGTCTGGTTATCTTTATTATCCAATTAATCATGTCAAGCTTCGCTAAAACTTCCTGCTCATTGCTGGTGCTAATCCTGGCTACCGGGATGATTGAAGCTCTGCCAGCTAGGTTATCCAGGCAGCAGACTGCGGCGCCCTATCCGTCCGCCGAGGAACTGAAGCCTGAGGTACCCTTCGAGGAAGGTGTGCCCGATCAGACTTATGGCCCCCCGGATCTAACCTATGGGCCACCACCCACGGATGCCGTTGAGCAGCTGCCCAGCGACGAGGAGCCGCAAGATTTCACACCCGATCCCGATGCAGAAGAGGTTCAGCCGGTCCAGGAGGCCCGGCTCGCTCGCCTCACCAACATTAACCGGCTGCCAAGTGCCCGAGGATTGGTATTCCTTTCGAGGAGCCCGCTGAGAATTTTAAGGCCAAGCTTAGCTCGCCTTCCATTGGCCATTCTGGGATAGAGAAACAATGCGTTGATTTTTATAAACATTAAGTTTAATTATTGTCTTTTGTTACTCGTTAAACCATTAAAGAACATTTGCTGATACACCAAGTGGATGTAATCGGAGGTCGAGATTTCGGAGACCCAATACGGTATGCTGAGTAGTATATATATGCATGTATAACTATATATATATAATTAGAAAATACGAACGATAAAACTTCGGTTTGCTGGGTAAATTCTTTTTGGGCGTTGCTTTGGAATGATCGCGCTGCACCAACCTAGACTAACATACATAGTAAAATCTAAACAATAAATTATTTAAGAATACTACGCGAAAATCACTTGGCATTGTGCGGATCCCGAGTTAACGCAGGTAAATTCATAAGCTACTGTCGTACTGAACTGAAGAGTATTGCAAAACTGTCTACTTACAATGCTAGTTATTGTCTCTGGTACAAAAATTGGAGCTAATGAATAACAATTAGGGAAAAAAATACAACTATCATCGCGAAAAAAAATAAATTAAAACACAAATGGAGCACCGAAAGATACACATCCTTCGAAACAGGATAAACAACTAAGGGTATAAATTACATAAAGCCTTCGTCATAAATTCGCACAGAAGTTCTATCTCGTTCCTGATCTCCCCTAAAGGTCAAACTCAGTGTGTCCGGTCGTTCAGGATCTGCGCCAAGCTGGCCCAGGTGCCAAAGACAAAGCCACCAAGCCCGAATATCAGGATGAGAAAGTCCTTCCACAGCATCCAATTGTAGCGGCCATATCCGACATTATAAAACGTTATCATTTCGATTATGGGCGGCGCTATAAGAGCCAACGCTGAGCTACTGACGGCACCCACAAGGGAGATAATGGAGCCCAAATTCGGAATGCAAGTGGCCAGCAGAACTGTGTGAAAAGGAAGCTTAATATCGTGATCGTTTGATGGGACAACACAAGCACTTACAAGTGAAGGTGACTAGAACGATTCTCAGCACAGTGGCTGACAGGTCCTTGGCCCGCGTGGTATCAAAGTGGCTGCGCACAAATGGCTCTACAATATTTACGGGCACATAGAACTGAAGGGTATAGGAGAGGAAGATGGCCACGGCCATCGTGATGCGCACCAACTGGGAAAGACTGCAACATAAATATAATAAATTGTTTAATAAGTAAATACAGAGAAAAGTGCATTCGTTTGCTGTTTAAATACAGATGTATGAGAAACACATTTAACAGATTAGGAATGAAACATTTTCTGAGTGGACTTACGTGTCGCCCTGCGGCAGATTGAGGGTTATACTACCCTTCACATCCTCGCCGTACTTCAGGTAGCCAAAGAATCCGACCGAAGTGTACAAACAGGCCACAATCACCATGCCCGTGTTTAGAACGCCTGTGGTGCCGCCAAAGTCCTCGGGCGTTCGCATGTTGTTCTCCAGAGGCAGGACCACGCCAATGCCCTCAAACGCATAGATGGCAGTGCCAAAGTATAGAGGGAGCGTGGCCCAGGTGGCGATCGGCTTGACGGTATGCACATCCGGCAGATCGTGCAGCATGTACGAGAAGCTAATGGCCAGCCCGGCTACAGTAAGGATGGCGGCGATGAGGGAGACGGGCGTCAGGTACTTTAGGTTCCGCACCAGATTCAGTAGAATCATGGGCACCAGCATCAGCAGCAGGTAGATGTGCACATTGATTTTGTAGTAGTGATCCATCACGTCCTTGATGTTGAGGGCCACGAACAAGAAGTAAACGCAGCAAAAGCCAATCTGAGTGATGAACAGGAACGTGGTCACGATCCGTCTGGCCAGCTGCGAGTATCGCCTCAGGCCCAGCGGTCCTGTCTCAAAGCTGCAATACGCCACCTCGGAGAAGTCCAGTGCCGGCTGCTGCAGCCGTCGGCACAGCTCGTGGGAGCAATTCACCAACATGTGCATGCAGTGGGTGCAAATAGCACCCATGATCATGGTGCCAAATAGACCCACATACAGGCCGGCATTCTTGAAGGCATCCGGCATGGCCAGAATGCCAGTGCCAATGTTGCCCTTCAGCAGATGGATCAGTGTATCAAAGTTTGACGTTGGGTGCTCCAGAGTGCGATGGAGGGTGGGGTTATAGCTGGCCTTGTCCGCTGCCGATCCGTGTTCGTCGTCTCCCGATCCCGAGGCTGCTGCGTGCACTCACAGAGAATAATCAAAGGGAATATTTAAGTTCATTTCTCATATACAGGGGTTATATATTACATCCAGTTACAAAATGAAGTCATTTAACAGCCTGTAGAAACGGACACAAGCTCACCTGCTAGGCTGTCTTCGCTGTGGACATTCACTAGCGTATTGTCTGGCGGAGAGTTGCGTACGGGTCGTGCAGACGATCCCCGGCTGCCTTCGTAGTCGGAGGCATCGCTCTGCAGCAGCAACGGCTGGCGTTCCGACATCTTCTTTCTGGGCGCACCCTCGGGAATCTGGAACAAGTGGGTGTAAAGATGTTTAATTAATAGATCAATTGGAGCGATGCACTAGATGTGATGTGCCCTTCCCGGCGGCACGAAACGCACTGAACCGCCAGCCACTTGCGACGCCCGCTTCTCGCCTCGAAAATTTTCCGCTGACTCAGTTTTCCCCGCTCAAATAACAATAGGAGGGAGATTCAGATAGTGCGGCGGTTGACGGACGCGTGCCGGGGTGAAGTGGAAAATTTTCGGACCCTGCAGATAGTCCGGACTTAGCCTTGGACTTGACTTAAAGTTCAAGAGAATAGATTGATTCTCTGTGGCACCTTATTACACATTACACGCTCGAATCGGAAGTCGATATCAAATTTGCGAGTCCAGTCATTGAGTAGAGTATAGCTTGAAGTCCGAAATCGAAGCTGACAAGTCGCAAAAACAAGCTATACGAGTAGGTCGGCGATAAGAGCCGCATTTCGCATTTCGCCTGGAAAGCCACCGATGTTTGTACCATAAATCACGATTATATAATATGTATAAATGTATCAAATATCCACCCATTATTATTATTCTCAATATTGACTCAGCAGTGGCAAGCGCAGCGTTTCGCAAATATCATGTCTCATTTCTGAGTGGTTTGATTTTCATTACATCCGACGGCTCAGAATGGAAGTGGATTAATATAACACCTATGAATTTACCTATATGGCTAAAAGGTGTGGCAGTCGGTGATGTTAATATTTAATTTAAATAATGTAATGTAAAGTTAAACTTAAGATACAATAATGACTTAAAATAGTCAGGATATAATATTAAATTGAGAACTAATAATTATATACATATTTTGTGAATTGAAAGTCCCTATCTAGGCAATTATTCTCCCTACTTGGTGATGATTATATCCCTAAACCGACGATTATTTTATTGTTATTTTAGGAGCTCATTTTCACATGTTTGCCTTTCCCAACCCCAACTGAGGGGTATTTCTTTATATTCTTAGTTTGGTTAAAATAAATAAAAAGTTTACAAGGGAAAATCTTTAAAACTCACTGTAGTATTTTATAAAATATCTACACAATGTTTAATACTACTTAAACAATCAAATTACTTAATCGGTCGGAAGTAGATATGGTGTGAATAAATTAATAAGTAATGATAATAATAAAATAAATTTGTAAAAAAAGGAATATCTTATATATAAATTATTTGTAATTTTATGTCAAATATAATGTTAAATTTATAAGTATAAACTTTTAGCGTTAGGAAAACAAACAAAATCAAATCGTTTTTTAGGAATTTTTTTATCGAGGTAACTAAATCGAGTACCGTGCTCTAGTATTATTATTATATAGATATATTATTTGTACTGCTAATCTCCTGATCCGCTTAGTAAGTGATTAAAGGCTTAAGGGATTAGAAGAAGCTGTGATAATGATGTCCAGACATACAGCAGACAACCATGTGCCAGCATCCGACCTGAATTCAAGACATCTTTGTTTAAAAACCATAAAGAAAGCAAGTGCTTTGCTCTAACTTATTTCTGTTTTATCTGGCTTCTCACTTGCACAACGAAGTGCGACGATACTATAAAGGTCTAAAAGTACATTTCACTTACGGAGAATATCACAAATTAGAGGAGGAATGTCAAGTTGGGTTGTTGTTTGCTGTTTTTCGATGAACTTGGCAGTTGTATAAGGCAGTTGGCGGGCAGTTGGGCAAATAATAATCTTGGAACTAAAACTGTAAGAAACCAAAATTAACAGATGGACAAAGGCAACAGAATCAAAATAAACACATTTGGCATGCGCATAAATCGATTACCAACAATTGCATGTGTATAGGAGTTTCTACCTGTTGAAGGTTGGTTAACGGCGTCAGGTCCTCCATTGATTATTCCCGCTTGTCACTGAGGATGCTCCTGCGAAGGTCACAACGTTGACGCGCAATATATCAGTGCGGGAATGGGGAAATCACATAAAATCCACACTGGCTAGCAACTCCATGGGCTGCAGCAGTGGCGGGGGCGGAGGAGGGGCAGGACAGGAGCGGATGCCAATTATCTTTGACAAGAGTGTCTGGAGCACTGCGAATCGAACGGAGAAAACATCAACAATGAATCATGTTGTATTCATTCATTAAAGACGTCTGTTTGATAACACGCGACAGTCGGCCGACCGATAGCAAACATTTCTTGTCCAGTCGCAATACACTTTAACGTTTTTATTGTTGTGGTTTGTTGTTATTATATATTTGTACATACGTTACACTTTTCTTCGAAATTGCTTGCAATAACAACTGCCTGAAAACCTGCACTGAGGCAGCGAAATACCAACGGCTGAGGTTGGTTTTTTTCCGAATTTATCGATAATTTGGAGGTACAGTACTAGCCCGATAAAATGAAAGAAATATTGTTCAAAAACAAAGATAACCCCAAAATTTGCAAAACTAGTTTTTAAAAATATTAATAGAAAGTCAAGTTTCATTATATTTAATATTTTTAATAGAACACACTGTGCTTTTTGAGTCATCCAAACTATTGAGTTATTCCTGTACCTAATCGTTCATCGCTAAAGTTTTCAGTATTATTTTCACTTGCCAGCAACGGTCCTACTTTTGTGTTCTCTCCCAATTCGTGACGTGTCTGCGGTAAATTTATAAAAAATCTCCGTTTTATACCCAAATTACCGGAGAAACCGCATAAAGAAGAGCAACATGGTCGAGCTGGCGAGCGTCATTTCCAAGTTCTACAACGACTACGTGCAGAACACCCCCAAGAAGCTCAAGCTGGTGGACATCTACCTGGGCTACATTCTGCTGACCGGCATCATCCAGTTTGTTTACTGCTGCCTGGTCGGCACCTTCCCATTCAACTCATTCCTGTCGGGCTTCATCAGCACCGTTAGCTGCTTCGTCCTAGCCGTGTGCCTGCGCCTGCAGGCCAATCCCCAGAACAAGGCCGTCTTTGCCGGCATCTCGCCGGAGCGCGGATTCGCCGACTTCATATTTGCCCATGTGATCCTGCATCTGGTGGTGATGAACTTCATTGGCTAACAAACTTGTACAACTGGATTCGCATGTATTTAAAATAAAATGTAAACTAATTGTAGTAGATCTGCCTGTAGGCGCCGTAGCAATCGAACGGTTCCCGTTTAAATTCCAATCCCAGCTCGGGTTCCGGAACGTACATGTCAATAAGTCGTATATTTTCCAAATAGTCTGCCAGTTGGAGCTCTGGCTGCTTGGCCTTCTCATTGACTGGGCGCGAGCTCGTCTTCTGCGGTATTATCACCGAGTCGTTGACGTTCAGGGACTTCAGATTTTTGAAAACAGTATCGGACGGTTGGAAGTTCAGCTTCTGAGTGATCTATGGAAATTTTTGAAATTAGGTTTTAGTTACTTTCAGTCTCAGGACTTACCTTTGGAGCAATGGCGGCCATTGATTTCGGCGATAAGGTCACAGGAGGCTGCATCTTTTTTATGATGTCAATCTCGCTCTTCTGCCGCACGCAGGTGTTGTACTCGGGCGCGGCCAACGGCTGCAGCACGGGTCTTGGCGTCGTGAAGCCTCCAATAGCCCGGGCGCTGACTGGTGGCGGTGGTAGCTTCACATCCGAAACGCTGGAGGACTCAATGACCACATTAGGCGGTGCTGATGGTGGGCATTGGAGACGGCGTATTGTGGAATTATTTGACTTCAGAATAGGATGAGTTTGACGCTTGTACGGCATTTTGAATCCAAGACAGAAACGCACTTCGCAATTACTTTTGAATGCAACTATGCAATGAAGACGCACGCCACACTGTCGCCAGTAAAAAGAACAGCTGTTCTTTTGGATACAGTAAACTGAGGCTAAACGAAACACATTCGGTTGAGGAAATCTTTCAACAGATGAAAACCAAGCCAAAACGTGGCAGATACATATTTTTAATTTTGTTTGAAGGTTGACAGATAACTTACAAAAATTCAACTTAGAAGGAATACCGTCCTTAGTCGCGTTTTCTTGATTCCCTAATATTACAACGCCGGTTTTGGCGCTTTCCAACACTGCCTCCTCTACAGCTGTTGGCCAAACGGGCAACTCACAAATAATTCGGTTTCTTCTGTAAAATGGCATTATCACGCGCCAAGCCAGACGAGCTGCCCAAGGATGCCGTTGTGATAACAGAAGATCAGGCCTTGAAATACCAATGGAAGATTATAACAGCCTGGGACAAAGTGGGCGATGTGTGAGTGAAGTGCACGCTAAATGCACACTTGTCGCTTACCTAACAGTCAAAATCCATTGTTTTGTGCAGATGGTCCCTGCGCTACGCACCTGGAGTCCTGAGTGCTATGGCGGCGGCCACGGGTGCCTACATAAATAACCACTATCGCACCAAACTGCGGCTGGGCGGGCACGGGAGGCTATCCAGCTACTTGCCCATTGTCGCCGTACCTGCCATATTTACCATGCTGACACACAAGTTCTTCATCCAGCGGCCAATCCTCCTGAATCCGCTAGGCCAGTGCCCCGTGTGCCTCCAGGTGCGAAGTGCTGCCTTCCAGACGAGCCTGGGCATTGTGTATCCCACGATCTTGGCGCCCTTTGCCGCTTTTATGTTTGCCACCCGCTGCTACACATACCGTATGCCCTCGGTCACGGAGAATCCTCGAGAGGTGTTCATGCTGTGGCGAAAGCTCACACGACCCATTGTGCCGGCACTGGGCGCCATTATCTGCGTTCAGGCCCTGATCACCATGTTCCTCACAGGCCTGGAGGACAAGCAGAACTTCCAAATGATGCTGCGAATGAAGGAAATCGAACACGAGCTGGAGGAAAACCACATGCCGCAGAGATTCGACTTTTAATTGTTATTACTTTGTTACCTAGCTTAAATAGAGGCGGCTTTTGGGGGAAAAAACTCTGAATTTAACTTATTTAAAAAGGCTTTAAATAATTCCCTTTCGTAAAACTTCCAATTTCACGGTTTAAGTGTGTGGCCGTATAGCGGAAACTTCGAAAACGAAAGTATATTTGGCCAGCCCACCGACGGTCATACCCCGCACACATCGGCTGCAAGTCGGCTGACGAAATTGTTTGAATTTGCATTTACTGTTGAAAACGTGAGTAATACATAACAAATATTAGTCAGAGCGAGAGACCTGGAGTACTGCCAACTGGAAAATTAAAGAAGCGTACACATTTCTCTCTCTTAAATCGCCTTGAAATCGGTAATATTGTCACGTCGTGCGGGCGGCGTGCACTTTCACTGCTCCGATTTTGTGGCCAATTGAGGGGTTAGGGGAATCAATTGTCGCGTGGCAACCTTTCAGTGTGCGCTTTTTCTCACCTGCATTCTCCATTGCAGCAGCACCAGCAAAATGAAGTTCCTAACCGCCAAGGAGGTGCGCGATGCGTATCTGGACTTCTTCAAGGAGCAGAAGCATATCTACGTGCACTCGTCCAGCACGATTCCGCTGGACGATCCGACGCTGCTGTTCGCCAACGCCGGCATGAACCAGTTCAAGCCCATATTCCTGGGCACCGCCGATCCCAACAGCGAGATGTCCAAGTGGGTGCGCGTTGCCAACACGCAGAAGTGCATTCGTGCCGGCGGCAAGCACAACGATCTGGACGATGTGGGCAAGGACGTGTACCATCATACCTTCTTTGAGATGCTGGGCAACTGGTCCTTCGGCGATTACTTCAAGAAGGAGATTTGTTCCTGGGCGTGGCAGTTCTTAACCGAGCGCCTTAGCCTGCCGAAGGATCGCCTGTACGTCACCTACTTCGGTGGGGATGAAGCCAGTGGTCTGGAGCCCGATCTGGAGTGCAAGCAATTGTGGCTGGACTTGGGCCTCAAGCCGGAACACATCCTGCCGGGCAGCATGAAGGACAACTTCTGGGAGATGGGGGAGACCGGACCGTGTGGGCCCTGCTCCGAGCTGCACTTTGACCGCATCGGCGGACGCAGTGTCCCGGAGCTGGTGAACATGGACGATCCTGATGTACTGGAGATCTGGAATCTCGTGTTCATCCAGTACAACCGCGAGTCTGATGGTAGCCTCAAGCAGCTACCCAAGAAGCACATTGACTGCGGCATGGGATTCGAGCGGCTGGTGTCTGTCATCCAGAACAAACGCTCCAACTACGACACGGATCTGTTCGTGCCACTCTTCGATGCCATCCAGGCGGGCACTGGGGCCCCAGCTTACCAGGGACGTGTCGGCGCTGATGACAGTGACGGCATTGACATGGCGTATCGCGTGCTGGCCGATCACGCCCGCACCATCACCATTGCCCTGGCTGATGGCGGCACTCCGGACAACACTGGCCGTGGCTATGTTCTGCGTCGTATTCTCCGTCGCGCTGTGCGGTGAGTAGTCCAAGTCTTTCCAGCGACAGAAGTCTATAATGTATTCAATTCTCCTTGTAGCTATGCCACTGAGAAACTAAACGCTAAGCCCGGATTCTTTGCCACACTGGTCAACACGGTCGTGGACCTGCTGGGCGATGCCTTCCCCGAGGTGAAGAGGGACCCGCAGCACATCATCGATATCATCAACGAGGAGGAGCTCCAGTTCCTCAAGACCCTGACGAGGGGACGCAATTTGCTAAATCGCACCATTGAAAAGCTGGGAACTGCCACTATCATTCCCGGCGATGTTGCCTGGCGATTGTACGACACCTACGGCTTTCCGGTCGATCTTACCCAACTGATGGCGGAGGAGAAGTCCCTGCAGATCGATATGGCTGGCTACGAGGCGGCCAAACAGAACTCGTATGTGCTCTCTCAGGGCAAGGGGGCCAGCAAGATTGAGGAGATCAACCTCGACGTGCACGCCATCTCGCAGTTGCAGGAGCAGAATGTGCCCCCCACCGACGACTCCTACAAGTACAAGTACGAAGCTGTTTCGGCGGAATGTGACTCGGCCTACAACTATGGCGACTGCACCAGCAAGATCGTGGCCCTGCGCTTTGAGAATCAGTTTGTGAACGAGATTAGCAACGGCCAGAAGGCGGGCATTGTCCTGGACAAGACCAACTTCTATGCAGAAAGCGGCGGCCAGATCTACGACCAGGGAGCTCTGGTTAAGGTCAATGACGAGGCCAACGAGTTCCTGGTGGACCGTGTGTACAACCGTGGTGGCTACATCCTGCACATTGGTGTCGTCGAGGGCACACTGAAGTTGGGCGATGAACTGCAGCTGCACATCGATGTGGAGCGCCGCTGGCTGACCATGAAGAATCACTCTGCTACGCATGCACTCAACCATTGCCTTCTCCAGGTCCTCGGCAAGGACACCGAGCAGAAGGGCTCGCTGGTGGTGCCCGAGAAGCTGCGCTTCGATTTCAATAGCAAGTCTGCCATGACCATCCAGCAGGTGGCAAAGACTGAGCAGCTGACAAAGGAGATGGTCTACAGGAATGTACCCATCTACGCCAAGGAATCAAAACTAGCTGTGGCCAAGCAAATTCGTGGCCTGCGCTCGGTGTTCGACGAAGTCTATCCGGATCCCGTCAGGGTAATCTCTTTTGGCGTGCCTGTGGACGAGCTCGAGCAGAATCCCGATTCGGAGGCCGGTGAACAGACCTCAGTTGAGTTCTGCGGCGGCACCCATCTCAGGCGATCTGGCCATATCATGGACTTTGTTATCAGCAGCGAGGAGGCCATTGCCAAGGGCATCCGGCGCATTGTGGCTCTGACAGGTCCTGAAGCCCTGAAGGCACTGAAGAAGTCGGAGGCCTTTGAGCAGGAAATCGTCCGCCTAAAGGCCACCATCGATGCTGATCAGTCTGGCAAGGATTCAAAGTCGCATGTTAAGGAAATTGTCGAGCTGACCGAACAGATTTCGCATGCCACGATCCCGTACGTGAAGAAGGACGACATGCGCAATTTGTTGAAGGGTCTAAAGAAGACTTTGGACGACAAAGAGCGTGCCCTGCGCGCCGCCGTCTCTGTGACTGTTGTAGAGCGAGCAAAGGCGCTTTGCGAGGCGAATCCCAAGGCCACCGTGCTGGTCGAGCAGCTGGAGGCGTTCAATAACACCAAGGCCCTGGATGCCGCTCTCAAACAGGTGCGCACACAGCTGCCGGAAGCCGCTGCCATGTTCTTCTCCGTCGATGTGGACTCGAAGAAGATCTTCTGCCTCAGCTCAGTGCCCAAGAGTGCAGTGGAGAAGGGTCTGAAGGCAAACGAGTGGGTGCAACACGTCTCCGCCACGCTGGGTGGCAAGGGAGGCGGCAAGCCCGAATCCGCCCAGGCATCGGGCACTAACTACGAGAAGGTGGACGAGATCGTTCAGATGGCTAACAAGTTTGCACAGGCGAAATTGGCCTAAACGGAAGAATTGGCTTACACTCAAAATCGGCAAATCCTTCAATTACTCAGAACTTTGATAAACCCTTGATGCTTAAAATGGTAATGCATTAATCTGTTCCAAACAGCATTTCAGATGAATTTTTCGCTTATTTATAAAATAAAATAAAAGCATTTGTACACTTATAGTTATTGTGCGTTTTTCATTATTGAGAAGGGAAGAAGGGGAATGAAGAACAAGCTTTAAATGAAATTGATAGATTTTGAAAATTTTCGGATGTTATTTCATTTCACTCCAATTAATCAATCTTAATATTGCTCAGATTAACTTTTTGGCGTTATATATCGATATAGTATCTGTGCTCTATATTCTCTATCACAGATTTGACTTTGACGATTTGTTTACAAATGATCGAACTATTTTTTATTAATTTCCTTAAAAAAATAAAACAACAACAATATACAAAATACAGAAAATTAACTACATATCATTTTAAAAAAATCAGTCAGTACAATATATTGGAAGAAAAAATAAATGATTTCCTTAGGCAGCAGACTTTTTTAGTGTGTTTTTTTCTATAATCCAATCGACGGCCTCGGAGAAGTTTTCCACCAGCGCAGTGGGAGGCGGCGAAGGGCTTACATCCGGCAAATATTTTCCGGTCTTGACCAGTATTCCCTGCATGCCCACGCTCATGGCGCCCACAATGTCATCATTGGCATCCTAAAACCAAAAAACATTAATGTCACTATCCAAAGAGAAGCCTAAATACCACTTACATCTCCTATCATAACGCAGGAAGACGGATCTAAGCCATCTAAAGCGCCTTCAAAGAAGTAGGGATTCGGTTTGCCAATCAACTTGGCGCATCGTCCAGTGGCAAATTCCAGGCCCTTGACAAAGCAACCTGGTCCCAAAGCCAGGCCGTCATTGCGTTTGTAGAATTTGCCCTGATGTATTGCCACCAGTTGGTGATTCTTATTTTCCAGGAGAACACTAATTGGTGAAAGGATTATACATAGTTGGAATAAACCCGGTTTTGGTTGCGATTCTCACTTGAAGGCCTTGTTCAGACAGTCGTAGTTGAAAGCTTTGGGCGCCAGTCCAATTACAACCGAGTCCTGGTAACGTTTCGTATCCTCCGCTGGGAAGTCCTGACGAGCATCCTCTGACAGAAGGTAATATGGATTGAGCTTACTCTTCTCTACATACGCAACGGCGGCACTCAATGAACTGTATATCTCCGAGGAATCCAGCTGGAAACCAATTTTGCAGAGACGTTCGTGGAGCGTTGCCTTTGAGTCCTTGGTTGTATTTGTTACGAATTTGACGGCTACGCCGGAACTACGCAATCTGTTTCGAAGTACATAGAAATGTATAAATATTCTTGCTGTAACCGTTCATGCTTACCTCTTTAAGGCCTCAACAGCATTGGGAGTGGGCTCATCCTCCACATGTAGAGTGCCGCTGAGATCTATTAGGGCAGCTTGGATGGACATCCTGTTGAATTTTGCAAAGCTTCTTCTCCCAATCAGAAACATTTAGTGATTCCAGCTGGTTCGATACGTGTTTAATCGACTATCGATAGTCGATATGTTGTCAAGCAGCTGATGTATTTTATAGCTAGGCATAGACATAGCAAAGGGGGTTTATTTTGTAATAAAATTGTATGTATTTTCTAATTGTGAATATTCTATATTTATACATTTAATATTTTGATAATTTTGTTGCTTTATTTTTAGAGGAATTTAAAATAGTCATAACTTTGTGTAAAATATTTCAAAAACCCTTGAATTGTTCTGAACACTACGCCCCTGCTCAACTGCACTGTTAGCAATGTTGTTTTCTACCGGCAGATCTATTTTAGCGCGAGCTCTGTTCGACATATCCGCAAATTGGAAACACAGTGGACTAATAGCCACATATTGCCAGTCAGCCACAGCTTTGCGCCCCAAAAAGGCCAAGTCCCAGCGAAAGGAGGTAGGGAGGAGCAAAGACCGAATGGACTTTACATAACTTGGCTACTGTTTCCTCTACAGGCGCAATACTTCTCCGATGCCAAGAGAGTCCGGGCGATTGGCGGCAAGGGTGGCGACGGTTGTGTATCCTTCCTGCAACTGTGGTGCAATGAGAGAGCCGGTCCCGATGGTGGAGACGGGGGCCATGGCGGGCATGTCGTGTTCCAGGCATCCAACGATGTGCGCAACTTCAACCACGTGGGCAGCGTTCTAAAGGCGGATGAAGGAGAGCGCGGCAATGCCAAGGATTGCCATGGCAAGAATGCCAAGCACGCAGTAATTAAGGTCCCCATTGGAACCATCATAAGGAACGCTCAGGGCATCATTGTCGGGGATCTGGCGCAGGCGGATCTCATGTTTGTGGCCGCTCGCGGAGGAGCCGGTGGCAAGGGCAACCGTTTCTTTACCACAGACAAGGAGACCAGTCCCAAAGTCTGCGAGTACGGGCCGCATGGCGAGGACTTCTCCTACATTCTGGAGCTCCGGAGCATGGCAGATGTGGGCCTGATCGGCTATCCAAATGCCGGCAAGAGTACCTTGTTGAATGCCCTGACCCGCGCCAAGCCGAAGGTGGCCCCGTACGCCTTTACCACTCTGCGCCCTCATCTGGGAACCGTCCAGTACGACGATCATATTCAACTGACCATCGCTGATCTGCCAGGCCTTGTGCCCGATGCACATCTCAACAAGGGATTGGGCATACAGTTCCTGAAGCATGCCGAACGGTGCACGCTGCTGCTGTTTGTCCTTGACGCCAGCGCCTCAGAGCCCTGGACGCATTACGACCAACTAATGCACGAGCTGCGCCAATTTGGCGGACGACTCTCCACTCACCCCCAGCTGGTGGTGGCCAACAAACTTGATGTGAACGAGGGCCGGGAGAACTTTGGGGAGCTGCAGCGCCGACTGGAGAAACCAGTACTTGGTATCAGTGCAAAGATGGGTCAGAATCTAGGGCAGCTCCTAAAAATCATAAGAAGGGAGTACGACCGGCACAAGACCCAGGAAAGTGCTTTAAGTTAGAGATGCTTTGTTGTTATTTATAAATAAAACTTTATTCTTACGAGCTACACAAAGATTTTGGAACGACAATTCATTACAAGCCCTCCTCGGATGTCGGCAGCCAAAAAGCCATATTTGTGCAGGCCGAAGCCAGCATCATATACTTGGGATTGAACTGGACACATTGCACCGGTCCCGGATGGTCGCCGTTAAGCACGGACACCTTGTTCCCCGTGTCGGCATTCCAGATGTGCACGCGTCCGTCCGTGCTGCCCGAGAAGATGAACTGCGAGTCCGGGCTGAAGCTGGCCTCGATGGCGATCCCCTTGTTGTTGGGATAACCGGTAAACGTTTGCAGTGGTGTGCCATGAAAGGCGTCCACCAGACGAATGACCGACCCGTTGGTGCTGATCAGGATGGTCTTACCGTCCCTGGAGAACTTCAATCCCGTCCAGTCGCACTCCTTTTCCTGATTCAGCTTAAAGGTGACGAAGGGACCCTTGTCGAATGATCGCAGGTCGTACAGCTTGATGCTCTCCGAGTTGACGCCAGCGGCGAAGATCAGGCCCTCTGGATCGTAGGCTGCAATGGGTCGGCCGGACAGATGCATAAGCCCCTGACAGTTCGGAGATCGGAGGTCCCACAGGCGCAGTGTCTTGTCCAGTGAGCCGGATAAGAATGTGTCCTCCACCGGCGAGATGCACAGCGATATGACCTTCTTCGTGTGGCCGGGAAAGTAGCGTAGGTATTTGTTGTCGTGCAGGCTCAGATACCGGATGGTATCATCCACCTTTGTTGAGCTGTGGATGGCCGTGTTGTTGGCGTGCGTGAAGTGGATGAGGTCGACGCCGTACTTCTTCGAGTTGACCGTGCGCGACTGCGTCCCCTTTTCGCAGTCGTATATCACGATCTGGTCGTCTTCGCTGCATGAGATGAGGTGCTCTCCATTGGGCGCAAAATCAATGGCGTTGATCTTGTCCGTGTTCTCCCTGAAAATCTTGGCTACTTTGAAGCTGCGCACCACAGAATCTATGAGTTTGATCTTCATTGTGCAGAGCGCCGGGTTCTATTTTGTTTATAATTTTTTTATTCGACGCGAGCCAATGTCAGAGATGGCCCTTGGACCGATAGCTGGTTCCGTTTTGGTCATCGAACTAGCATGCCGGAACTGGTTCAACAGCAACATTTCAAATAGAACTGGAAATAAATCGATTTCCAGTGAATCGACAAGTAAATCGATTAGAATCAAAAACGGAAATTTAAATTCTATACGGATTTACATTATAATTTTGTGGTTGTTGGTCCAAAGAATGGAGGCAGTCAATCATATTAATTCTTAATATTTATTGGCAATTATAAAATTAATAAGAAGTAAGCTTGAACTGCTCCAATTAGCCAACTTGAAATAATATTAACATAGTTGCAATTACTTTGTAGCCGGAAAATTCCTACCTATTTGATAAAATTCTCCATAAGTTTGAAAAGTAAAAGGACTTGCCCATATAAAGACATTTTGTTGGGTCAACAGTAAACAAACTTTAAGTGTATATTTTTCGTAAAGCGAAATGTGATGCAAAGCGTATTAAAGGCCCAGTTATTTGAGTAATACATTTTAAATGTACACAATTTGATCAATTGCAAATGTACACAGTATTTATTATTGTGTTATTGTGTACATAAAAAATATACTACTTAATGCTGCGGTTGGCAGATACAGGAAAGGCTGGTTGTATTCCCCAGCAGCTCCTTTGGATCCACGTACGCTATACCCTCTTTTCCTCGAGCAAAAGGCGTTTGTCCGTTGGTTTGTAAGTAAAAGTCGCCATGTATCCTGTAAATTACAAATCATAATTAATCACTTCTTTTTAGATAGTTTGGGGAACTTACGATGTGGGGCAGTGATGTCCCATTACCACCGCCCGGCACGTCTCAGCCGTTTTCTTTTGCTTAAATTCCGACCAGTTCTTAGCCGCCACCGCATCAAATCGAATGGGATAGCGATCCGAAACACTCTCAGCCCAAAACCACCAACTGCGCCGATGGCTGGACAGATCGTTATCACTGAGCATTTTGTAATTGCGCTTGGGACATCCGGGTTGCAGGCTGTTGCCTCCATTGGGCCAGAAATCCGCTGTTCCCGTGCTTGTCGGCGCGCCATACATCCAGGCATCCGTGTGTATGACGTCCACAAACTCGGCATCCCTGCTGGACAGATGTGTGCCTGGGTAGTAAAGCGGAAAGGCGGGATCTAAAGCAGAAATTCTGCCACAAAAGATAGGGTTTATTAAGGCAAGGTAATATATATTGTTTAGGTTCCCTCACCTTTTCAATTTTCTGGCACCCTTTGAGCGCTTGATTATCTCGCGCCCAAGGATTCCGGCCAGCTGACCGCCCATTGAGTGGCCGACAACGTGAAATTTGCTAATATCCAGGCCATGATCAAACATTTGGAGGATCACTTTGGCCAATTCTGGACCCAATTGCTTGACATTGGGAAAGGCATCGAACATATAGTTGCCATCTGCCAGTTCTCCCCAATCCAAGACAATCAGGTTGGTATCCTTGCGCTCCAAATAGGCCTCGGCGATGACATGTATGCTCTCGACATCCGGGTCTTCCAGGTAGCCATGCAAGTAGAGCACCGTGTTCTTGCACAAGTCCAAGTGCTCATCCTCCAATAGGCTCTGGAAGTCCGTTAAATCGTAGATATCACTATCAGCTACACTGGGTCTATGTGGGTAAGGCGATAAAACTTGTATTAATATATGTGCTGACTGTTAGTTCATGTGAAATTTAATTTTTTTTCTTTTTAAAATTAATACATTTATTTAAAATGTTTCATTATCAAAAGTTTATTTATTTATTTATAATTTTTTTACACGTAATTCTTTGATAAATTTATGTAAGGCAAGTTTTTTAAGTTGCTCTTAGTCAACAAGTAGTAAAATATATATATTTTATTTAAAATTCTTACCCATAATATAGTATAAACTTGGCCGTGGTCAGATCCGCTTTGGAGTTCTTGAGACCGAAGAGCAGCCCTGGGTAATTGCATGAGAATCGAAATGTTTTAGCGGAATTTTCCACATTTGCTTATTCACTTACTGGATTTGTTTTTAATGGCTTTGTGCATTTTGCCTGGGGGGTTGCTTGGTTGGCGCCGAACTGCTATTAGTCCACAAAGTGATTGATTACGTGGTGGCCGGCAGCTGGTTTCCGGATATCCTCTGCTCCCATACGGTGGTTGACAAAGACTGGGGCCGGCGGACACTCGATTAGTTGCGGATCAGCGTGGTTGCGTGGCCTGGCCTAAAATCCATTCAAATTGATAAGTCTAATTAAATTTCAATCTATCCCGGATAAGATAGCCCACATAAGCGGCTGGGCCGAATCAGCCTTGCGACGACGCGACCATTGTGAATCACAGGAGGCGATGGTGGCACCACGGCGGCAAAGTTCGGCCTGATGGAGGTCCAAACTTGTACCATGCATCATTCATGTGTACAGTGGGAAATCTACTTTTGACAATTGTTGTGCTATTTTTACGACCACTCTTGTGGGTATGAAAGCGTTTAATCGAACATTAAACCCATTATGCACTTGAGGGGTAATCTATGACCGATCGATCCAAAGCAATATACATTAGAGCAAATGAAAGCCATTAAGACTGTGTCGCCACTTAGTCTACTTTGATCGCTGAGCTATTAAAATCACCTATCACAAGCAGCTAGGAGTTTCCGAATTGCAAATTTCATTTAATCAGGAAATTGTATAACGGAAAATCACTCAAAAACATTGTGGAATAAATTTCATAAAATTAAATTATTTACATTTTATCACTATTATTTGTATTGCAATATATTGTAGGTGCTAAAGTTTGCTAAAACATTCATAACGAAGGGTAGAAGATCGAAAAAAGCTAAAGATTTGAAACTTAAGTATCACTTATACTTTCCTACTTAAAGTTTTATAAGTCTTGTCATTGAACTTTGATCTTTCCAAACTATGTTTAATGGTCACAATTAAACTATAAAAATGTTTCCATATTAAAAACAAACGTTTGTTCGGGGTCAATTTAACATGCTACGAGCCCACTGTCTTTGCCGCACAGATTACCTTAACCCCGAATGGGCAAAACTACAAATGCTTAAATATGCAGACTTGAAATTACAGCGCGTGGAACTACAGTCAAGCCTATTACTCATTTTTTTGTTTATAATTTTGCTGTTTTATTAATTAGGGAGGCATATCTAGGGAGCATTATAAGTATTTAAATTTTTTTATTTTTTATTAACATACATTAGTCACTGGACATTTGAAATCTATGCTAGACTGAGTTTTGGTACCACTTACATTTTTTAAGCGCTAAATTTTTAAAAGCTCAGCGATTTCTGTGTAAATAAATTGCTTAAGCATCAATTGTTATAGGTTTAATATATTTTTTTTTAACAGAGAATGGAGAACATGATCGTGACCAATTCTTCTAATAATGCTATTAAAAAATATACTTAATTCGTGAATTTAAAAAATAAAATAAAATATTAAAAGATTCTATAACTTTAGTACCAAAACTTCGTTAGGATTGTTTTGATTTAATACAACTTGCGCTTTGAAAAAAAAGTAGTTCCGCTTAGGCAGGTAAGTCTATACCTATTATAAATATGTTTATGGTTTTGTGTTTGATGAAATCGCAGGTACCCTCATCACTCTCTACCTTCTACCCCGAATCTCTGTGGGCACCCCAACGCGTGCAAATGTAATTTAAGTACCGGCGGCGGCCTTTCTGCCTCAATTTCAGCACTAAACTACGGACATAAATAAAGAGCACTTCAATTTATATTATATTCCGGCTTATCGGGGGGAAATTAGCAGTCAGATAATGGCTGTGAGGGGTCGGCGCCAGCAAAGCTCTTGGGCGGAAGGCAGAGAAATCGCTTAGCAAAACGCGCCACTTTAGGCTAAAAACAAAAAAACGACAGCAACAAAACAATGCAACAATAATAGCAACTCAGCATATTTGACATGGACGTCTGTAATTAACGCGGATTTTAAGCACCTGTTGAGCACGGGGGAAACGGAGGGCACCAGGTCAGTGGACGGAAAACGGACGCGAGAGCTTGCGACACTAGGCGGAAAACTGATAATGACCGAAGTCTGGCAGTATACAGACAAAACCTAGGAATTTCTTGTATAATTGATTAGTTCCATTGGGTTCGTTTGCCTGGCTGCGCCCAATCAAATTTGCATCTGATTGACTCTTACAGATCATTTCATGGTGCTTTTGGGTGCGATCGCCCGCGGTTTCCAAACGACACTTACGGAACGATACGGGGGGGAGGGGAACGGCAACGGTACCGTGCGTGGTGGCAATTCCGAGTGTTAGGCAAACATTTACATTTACCCACGGAGCGCTCGTCGTTCGTTACGATCGCGAAAGTCCAACTGATCTCTCGCTCGGAAAGCGCTCGCTGTCTGGCGAAACCAAACAAAACAAACCAAAATCAGTCATTAAAACTATCGACTGCGGGCAACAGGTGACTATCGATATCTAAAAGTTTAGAAGATCTCAAATTTATGTATGTTTTCGGATAAATAAGACATTTTGAAGGTTTTAAGCCGAAGTTTGAATATTAAATCAGTGCACCGAACTAGAAATCGATCATAACTATCCAAAATGGCATGAATTCTAGTTCGGAAAGCTTTAATATATGCTGATTTTTGTTTAAAAAAATTTACATCTTTTTTAAAGTGCTGAAACTTTTAAGAAGGTAACAACTTAAAAGTAAATATATATATTATATATAAATTCATATATTTTAAAATAAATTATATTCAGAACCCAATAAATACGGAATAGCTACTCAAAATAGTAATACAAAGTTTGCAGGTTTTTTCATTGTTTTACTACAATTTTTATTTTTCATTTTTATTTATAATTTTGCATTCAGATGCTATCAAATTTTCCAAACTCTACACATGTTTTAATGATCTTTATGCTTATGTGGTAATTTTTTATTTATAATATAAGTATGTAAGTAATAATGTTTAGCTGTGTGTCGCGTTAGTGGCTCTCGCTTGCATATGATGGCATAGTAGTAGGCTCCTCTCCTCTGCTCTCGAATTCTCGACGACGACGACGACTCTCCCATCCTTTAGCAGTGGCTCTGTGGCGTCAAACACCCTCATCCGGGAATCCACTACAATTTTCCATTCTTAAGTGTTGTTGCTACATATGTTTTGCCGGGCGTTAAATACATACAGTTTAAAAATAGAATAAAAAAGATGCAAGAAGATTGATTACGCTGTAAAAAAGTACACAAACAATGGATTGCACACAGAGGGTTCGACACGGCCACGTGGTGAGAATGATACCGGGAAAGATACAAAAATATAGTAAAACATTAGCATTGATATTTATTGGGTTGGTGGAAGCTCTTAGTCCGCACATGATTTTAGTATCGAAAAAATTATTTTTATTATCTTAGACAAACAGGTAAACACACGTGGTCAGGTGGATTAAATACAATTGTTAGCTTGGCAGCTGGAGACAGCGGGAGGCAAGCACATCACACAGTTCTCATGGTTGGGCTACTCATCCTCTAACATTCCGAATCAACCCTGGCCGGCGGCTGATCGTCAGTAGCCGCCTCCACTGCTGCCTTGGCGTTCATCTCCTGCAGAATATCATTATCAGATGCCGGCGGCATCGGAGGTGCCTCCGTTATCAGCTTCGAGTCCAAGGCCGCCTCAATCTTGGCACCCATGCACGGCGGCACCGCCGTTCTAAACACATTCAATTCCATTTCTAAGGCAGGGATAGCGATGTTAATAAGCTAACTTTATTCTCCCTCCCTCTCCCTCCTTGTCCCCTTAAATTCCTGACGCTTCTTAATTCTATGGAAAATCCCCACAGAGTAGTATGACGCTTACCTGCTGCTATACCGGCAATGGCCTGTGCAGCAAAATGCTTGACGTCCACATCCGTGTCCGCATTCAGTTTATCGAGAGTGGGCTTCACTTGGGCATCGATAACACTGGCCTCCAGGAAGGGGGAGATCTTCTGCAGGGTTTTGGCCACATTGAAGCGAACATTAGCGACGGGATCAGCGGCGAGTAGCAGAACTGTGGGCAGCAGCAGCTTGGTGGTGATATCTGTGCCGCAGACCTCGGCCAAAACGTTCAGGCAGAACAAGCATGTCATTCCTAAAGAAGGATACATATTAAAGTCAAAATGGAAATGGAATTCGAAATGCCCTGTCCCATCGTCACACTTACTGTGCAAATAGTTCTTGTTGCGCGACATAACCAGGATCATGGGAATGATGGCCTGCTCAGCCCAGGGGGCTCCAAACTGTTCGACTAGCTTCTTCATGTTGAGTGTGGCCGCTTCGCGAATGGCATACACGTGATCGTTGAGCCACCCCATGCAGAGACCGCGCAGCTTTTGATCAAAGAACTCCTGTCCCAACTGACCGGCCAGAGCGGGCATGTACTCAATGATAGCCAGGCGCACCCGCCACTTGGAATCCTCGGCCAGCTCAACGATGGCGGGCAGCAGGGACTGCGATAGTTGCTGAATGCCAATAACATCGTTCACGCAGTCCAAGTTGGAAATAATATTGAGGCGCACTTCCGGGCACTCGTCCTTGAGTTGAATGAGGAACAGCGGCAGCAGCTGCTCCACGGTTTGATAGGCGCCCAGCATGGGACTTAGGCCCATGATGACGGAGGCCAGAGCCGACTTGACATGTGGATTCGGATCCGATACCAGATCGCGAACATAGGGCAAAATGGAACTGAGAATGATCTGCACCTGGTTGGCCTTGTCCAGGTTGGCACAGAAATCCTTTACCTTGGTAGCCACGGCAGCGCGTACCTCGGCCTCGGCGTCCTTAAGCAAGTACTGGAACGCTGGCACCAGGTCTACTCGCGTGATCTCCGGGCCCACAGCCTTCTGCAAGTCCACAAACTTCTCGGCCACCATATAGCGCACTCGCCACGACGAGTCGCTGGCGCACTGACGGAGTGTGGGTAAAACCAGCTACGAACACAAAACAGAGTATTCGATTAGCAAAACATGGAATTTTAACTGATTAAACAAGCTTACGTGCTCCACGTCGTCCTGGGGCAGAAGCTGGGCGATGCTGACACAAGCCTCAACGGCCAGAAGACGAACAGAGTCCTGATCAGAGAAAGGAATTAAATATTTAAAGTTCTGCTCACAGAGTACAAGATCTTGGCTTACCTGATCATCTTGAGCCAACTGCACAAAGTTGGGAATCAAGTCCGACTTGAGGTACTCGGTCTCCACGACTTTGGCGAACTCGCCCAGCTTATTGGCCGCAGCACGTCGCACCATGGGGGTCTCGTCCTGGCACAACTTACGGAAGTTGGCACGCAGTTCTGCCTTTACGGGCTGAGTGACACGAGGATAGCAGACCGAGAAAAGTCCACAGGCTGATGTGCGCGAGGTGAACCAGTCGCCCGAAACCAGACGCTGCAACGTCGGAACCACATGGATCTCCAGATCCTGGGCACTGTGCTCAGCGGCCACAGTGCGCAGGGATTCAACGGCCTTGTCACGCACCACGGTCTCCTCCACGGTAGCCAGACTCTCGAGTGGTGGAATCAAGTACATTGCAAACTCGGGTCCGCCCACGAGACCTAGCAAGAAGGAGGAAAATTTGTTCGTTAAGGCAATCCAACAAATCCCAGTGTTTTCGAATTGCTTACTTGTAAAGTTGCCCAGTTGATCCGCCAGCGCCAGCAACACCTCATCCTCATCGTAGATGGTCTCAGTAAGGAAGGGAATCAACTCAGACCGAGTGCGCTCCTCGCCCAGAGCCAAAGCAATGGTGGACAGCTTCTTGATGGAGTTTAGGCGGAGCTGAGGGAGATTACGGGAAATAATATAAAAACAATGGAATTGGATATCTATTATAAATGTTAATTTTTTATTACTCAGTGTTGTGCAATGAAAGTAACAGACTTTTCATATGTAACTCATGAAAGTGCTTTATAAATTAGCACTTTAAAGATATAACCTATAGATCCTTCCTGAAATTGATCGAAATGCTAAATGCAGTTTCTCCACTGGAATGTTTCCATGGGAAACGATTATCCTGCATATCGATAGTGATTGCTGGCTTTCTGGAAATTTTTATTCTATTTCGTATGCAAAATTGATTGAGAACTAATCGATGTTTTATTGCCTTCCTAAAAAAAATATATACTTTTTCCGCAGCAGTGTGCATACACAAGCTCACACCCATACCAACGAAAATAGCCATGCACACAATGACGCATTTTTTTGCACAAATACACAGCCGACGGGAGGAAGGGGTGAGGGCACGCTTCATCATTTAGAATCCATTATTTCGCCATTTCGGGAGCCGCCCGGCCATAGACACTAACTAACCTGAACATCCTCGTTTTTCAACTCGTCGATGAGAACCGCGATGGGATACAGGGAGTCATCCACAGATTTGTCGCTCGCTGCCATCTTTTCTACTGCTTCTCACACACACACGCACTGAAAATCGGTTTTTCTATTCTGCGTAAAATCAGATCGGTTTGGCCCTCGGGCGGTTTGCAATGCGTTTTTATAAGACAACAAATAATTTCACAGGCTTTTTCGTTCCGTCTGCTGCAATCTGCTCGTATTTAACAAAGTATTCTTCGATTAGTTTTCCAATGAAAATCCGACGACGAGAGGTGCAAATTATATTTTTTTCAAGTGACACAACGGGAAGTGTGACCAGCTCAAAACTCAAAATTCTGAGCAATATATCTAGTGGAGCGGAACTGCGCTACAGCAGTAGGCGTTTTACGGCCCTAGCGCAGACCCGAACCATACTTGTTTTTTCAAGGAATCATTTTTATTGACTGATATTCCGTTTAAATAAGGCTTAGTTTTCTAGGAAGGTTACAAATTCGGTCAACTTGAGCAACTGATCATCGTTGCCGCGACTGGGCGGCGTCTCCTTAACCTTGGGCTTCAGGATCACACGGTCACCGTAGAGTTCCTCGGTCCAATCCAATGCCGCACACGTCCTTTTCAGTTCATTCTCCGACAGCAGGGACAATTCTAGCAGGTCCTGCTGGTAGATGGACACATAGGCGCTGCCCACCAGCGTGAATAGTTCCTCGCGTTGCTTGACTGGGAGTGTGAATCTGTTAGACACTATTTAAACTGATTTCCTGGGCCACTTACGCAGTAGGTCTTCCAAAGGCGCCTTTACTTTCTCGGACCACTCGTACTTGATGTGTTTGAAGAAGTCGGTGTAGTTGTTGTGCTGCAGCGCCAGGTTCAGCAGATTTAACTGGCTCAGTTCTTTGTCCTCCTTCAATTTGTCGGGTACTCGCATCCACAGTAATTTGGCATTGGCCCTGCGTAGCCAAAGTCAATAATAATTAATGTATTATACGTCGGCTAAATTTGCAATACCCACAATTTGTTTTCGTATAGATAAATCGCAAGTAATTGCTGGTAGACCTCAGCTCCTAACTCGACTTGCTGCGGAGACAGAGGAATTTAACAATGCACTCAGATCCGGTCCAACTCACCTCCAATTCCTCGCTCTCCAGGCGTTCCAAGAGTTCAGTGTATTTATTTAAATGCATTTTGTTTTGCTAATTTCTTCTGCGCTGCTAACAACAATGTGACCGTTTGCCCAAAGCAGCTCTGAATTTTTGTAGACTTACGCTGTCAGCGGCGGTAGGCTATCGATGTATCGTGCAATTGATTTTTAAATAACATTACATGTGAAAGTCTAGAATAAATTACTTGCAACGTAATCAAAATGCTCATTTAACTACGAAAATATATATTTAGCTAATTTCGAAAAAAAACTGAGATATCGTTTGGTTTCCTATCGTTAGCAGCTCTGACAGGTCTCCACTATCGCGAGCTGTCAACGAGCCAAAAGTCTCCACCTTCTTTTCGGTGTCAAAAACTAGACTATCAAGATGGGTCGTATGCACGCTCCTGGGTAAAAATGCGTTTATTTAACTTTTCCAAGCCTCTGCGCGGAGCGTTACGTTTGCAAAATGTGTCTGCCGTGTGGATTTAGCCCCTACTCATACATTTGGTCCGCTCACGGGCTGACCGGCCGTGGGAAATGACCAGGAGTGGCAAGCACATGGCGCTAACGTTTCGCTTGCGACAGTCGCCGCCGCCAGAACGCAGACTAAGTTTTCGATTTTCCACAGCAAGGGTATTTCCCAATCAGCGCTCCCCTACCGCCGTACCGTCCCGTCATGGCTGAAACTGAACTCGGACGATGTTAAGGACCAGATCAAGAAGCTGGGCAAGAAGGGTCTGACGCCCTCCAAAATCGGTATGTGTATTGTGTACGAGTGTTGTTGTTTGAGGTTATGTTGACCAATGGCTCGGAATTGTTTTACAGGCATCATTCTGCGTGACTCGCACGGAGTCGCCCAGGTGCGTTTCGTAAATGGAAACAAGATCCTGCGCATCATGAAGTCGGTGGGTCTGAAGCCTGACATTCCCGAGGATCTTTACCACATGATCAAGAAGGCTGTTGCCATCCGCAAGCATTTGGAGCGCAACCGCAAGGACAAGGATGGCAAGTTCCGTCTGATTCTGGTCGAGTCCAGGATTCACCGTCTGGCCCGCTACTACAAGACTAAGAGCGTCCTGCCGCCCAACTGGAAATACGAGTCGAGCACCGCCTCCGCCTTGGTCGCCTAGGTCGTCTTCGATTCGCAACTGATTTCCGCGTTCGTTAGTTTGTTTTGAAATCTTGTGGGCCCTACATTTCTGACAATGTAAACCAATAAACCCAACTGAAATAAAACTGGAAATCGGAACTATTTTATAGAATCTAAACAGAAGTGTAATTTATTTTGATTGGAGGCGGTCGAGTGTAGTGCATCGCAGATATTTATGCTGGAATATATTGTCAAAGAGCAAGTTGATCTTGAAAAATAAGGGGTATTTATCGACTTTAATGAAAGTTTAGTTCTAAAATCTGAATTCTTCAATTTACTTCCGTAAATTTACTTAAATGAAAAAAAATTAAGAGTTGGGTAAAAGTAAAATTTATCACTACAATGTTTGGGGATTTTTAGTTCTGAAAATAGGAGTGATATGACTTGAGTCATATTGGTTATTTAATTTAGGACTTCCTTAATATGTTTCCATTTATCATTAACGTGTTCATTAGAATTAAGTGAGGGAAACGAATAACCATATTAATTAATTTTATCTAAATGAGGACTTCTGAAATCAGTGAACTTGATAATCTAATAAACTTTATCATTAAAAGAGGATGTCTGTTAATTATTACACACAAACACAAAATCTGAATCGTTTAATTTCAATGAAATCCCAACCTCTTAGTAGTAACTATTTAAAATTGCCCATTCTGTGTATGTTTTGTAATTGTATTTATTATTTACACATTTATATTTATGTTTGCATGCAAATGTGCATTGCAATATTTAATTGTACTTGTTGATTTCCGTCTTCAGCAGGAAAGTAAAATGTGCAATATACTCTACGCACACATGGACACTGATGGAACAGTATAACAACGCTACCAGAAATATTTTACAAGTCAATGAAATTTTTGATAATCAAAATGGTAGAATTAATTTACAAAATAGGAAAAAAATGTATATAAAATAATATAAATACATATGTAGATATATAATACATGTAGCTACGAATGGGATAAAACTTTTTAAAAACCAGTGTTTTTTAATAATTTTATCTAGACCTTTTCCCTTATGCCTTTAAATAAAAAATTCTTTTAAGATTCCTATCTAAAGTTAAAGTTCCTATAATGGGAATATTCTTAGCATTGGGTGTAAATACTTAAATTAAATTTAAATAATATTACAAGTCGTGCCTTTGGCTTTCAGTTAAAAATTCAAATATTCCCAAGTACTTAATTTTTATTTATAAATCATTTTCCATATAAAAAATAACATTTCAAGCTAGAGATCCCACATCGCGAAGCTTGACTGTAGCCTAGGGCGAAATTCGCATCAAGAGCCGATAGCCGCCGACGCCACAACAGCCAGCGCCAGTATTCGGCTGCCCTTTCAGGCACTCGGACCGAAGTTTGTTTTATTATTTGTTACATTATTTTTCGTTGCCAGCCAGCTGTGCCAGCCGGCCTTCTATAGCAGCACTTCTCACGTTCGCGGAGAACCGTTCGCCAGTTTGGTCATTGTTGAATGTAAACAATATTGAAACAAAATGTACGTACACACCAGTGATTTCGCAAGCAGGAGCAATTATATTAATTGTACTCAACCGCCGATTGTCTGGCAATTTATTTAAATATGTGCGCCGGAAAAAATCCATGTGATTAGATAATTTACAGGCAAACGAAAAACCATCGATGATGCCGTCTTTTATCTATGCGCGATTATTGTTTGTTTGCCCGATAAATGTAATGGATTTGCATACATTTTGGAGAAGTTTCCCTTTTCGTACAGCAACAACGTGGTACGGCTCTTCGTGGGTGTGGGTGTGTACCCACACCAATGCATGCCCAGAACGGGGAAACAGTAAATGGCTGACACGGCCCGGCCGCCTCCCGAATTGGTTATTCTCGGTCGCGCGAGTGAATGAAACAGACAGCGAAGAAGGAGCAGAGAAAAACAGTGAAGACCGATTACTTAAAACGTATTTTTGGAAACTTTTTCGGTTTTGTTCGCGAGCTGTTTAATAAGTTAGAAAAAAGTTGGCCTAAATATAGTTAAAAATTGTTTAGTGAAACTAAACAGAATAGTAAAAAAAATCCACTAAAAAGAAAGATATTTTTGTTTGTCCATCATAATTATTTTTATGAGCTTTTTACGATAATTAAGTGCTTGTTCTACGCCCACGCATCTTCACTGTAATGGCGAAATGGCTAGCAACGTGTTTTGTTTTTTAAGAACTAACTGTTCTCGAATGTTGTTCACCCACAGGGCGGCTTGTCGTTAAAGTATAAACCTCATTATGATGAATTACAAAACTTATGAGCAGCAGCAGTGACACATCCAACCCCGCCCCCTGCCTTTTAGTATTTTGCCTTGCCCCTTAGGTTTCGCGGGGAATAAATACATAAATAAAATATACACAGACTTCTCCCAGTCGCCAAGCCAACGAGAATTCAATTCGCAGATAAATAAAACAGAAATGTTTGTTTGATTAAGCCATGCCGCGTGTTTGTGCTTATATCGCCTTTTGTTTTCAACAATAAGCACTCAACTGAATTACTTTTACCGTTATCCTCTATTGGTTATTACAGTCACCAGCTATTATATCTAATTGCCACTTTAATTCAGATTCATTAGCGGCCTTACCTCAAAATGCAGTCGGTGAAGACGGCAGATCTGCCGGAAAATCCCCGAGAGCGATCAAATTTCATTTCAGCAGCATGTTTCTGGTGAGTTTTTGTGCAAATTTCATCATTAATTCATGTTTATATAATAATTATTTCTTTTTGTAGGTACACCATGCCCACTTTTATCAAGGGGCGGAAGGCCACGCTGGACACCAAGGATCTTTATAGGGCCCTGAAGGAGCACAAGTCGGGTAAATAATATATCCAATGATGAAATACACAAACATTTCGAATTGATTTAAGGACACATCAGTTTGTAATCAGTTTGCAAGTCATTATATTACACGGCAATTATCATTGAAATTGTATCAAGTCATATGAAGATAAAGGAATGAATACGAATACTTTCCAGAAGCACTGTAGCTATCACGAGAACAATTAATTTGACTGATTGATCCAAATACATAGTATGTTCGTTGACCGTCTTAATTGATTTGCTTCTTTTTTTCTGTTGTTGTCTTCAATTGCTCCCAAAGATTCTGTGGTTTCTTTATTTTTGTCGTGCAAATTGATAACCGTAATCCGAATTTATTGGGTGACGCCGTATCTGCGATTAATTCGCATTCATTTATTGTTTTAATTTTTGCAGAGACTCTCGGCAACAAGCTATGCGCCTCCTGGGAACGCGAGCTCGAAAAGACCAAGGGAAAGCCCAATTTGCTGAGGGCTCTTCTGCGGGTGTTTGGCTGGTACTTTGGTCTGCTTGGACTGGTGCTCTTCATTCTGGAGTTGGGCCTGCGAACACTGCAACCGCTTTTCCTGCTGAAGCTCATCTCCTACTACACCCACGGCTCGGAGTCCATTGAAGCAGCCTACTATTATGCCGCGGGAGTGATCCTGTGCAGTGCCCTGAATGTAGTCATCATGCATCCCTACATGTTGGGCACAATGCATGTGGGTAAGTCAGGCGAATGTTGTGTTTAATGTATGGCATAATGTTTTCGGGTACCTTTTAGGCCTCAAGATGCGCGTGGGCATGTGCAGCATGATCTATCGCAAAGCTTTAAGACTGAGCAAGACGGCGCTTGGGGACACCACCGCTGGTCATGTGGTTAACCTGATGTCCAACGATGTGGGCAGGCTGGACTTGGCTACCATTTTCGTGCATTACCTTTGGGTAGGACCACTGGAGACTCTGTTTATCACTTACTTGATGTACCGGGAGGTAAGAAATACTAGAATCCTGTAAATCCTTACGGTTCCTGGTCACTGACAGTTCACCATGTGCAGATTGGAATCGCCGCTGTCTTTGGTGTGGCTTTTATGCTGCTCTTCATCCCCCTGCAGGCGTATCTGGGCAAGAAGACTTCGGTCCTACGACTGAGGACCGCTCTGCGAACGGACGAACGAGTGCGGATGATGAACGAGATCATCTCGGGCATTCAGGTGATCAAGATGTACGCCTGGGAGCTGCCCTTCGAGCAGATGGTGGCCTATGCGCGAAAGAAGGAGATCAACGCCATCCGTCACGTATCCTACATAAGAGGCATTCTGCTCTCCTTCATTATCTTTCTCACCCGCGTCTCCATTTTTCTAAGCCTTGTCGGGTATGTGCTGCTCGGGACGTTCCTCACCCCGGAGGTGGCCTTCTTGATCACTGCCTACTACAACATCCTGCGAACCACCATGACCGTGTTCTTTCCACAAGGCATCTCTCAGATGGCGGAGACTCTCGTGTCCATTAAGCGCGTGCAGAAGTACATGCAATCGGATGAAACGGATGTCTCGGACAGGAGCGTGCCCTTGCCGGAGGATGCCGTGGGCAGCAATCAGGCCACGGTGCATGCCGACGGAGAGGAGGATGCCGATGAGGCCGAGGACAAGCTGTTGGGGCCGCCTCTCTCCACCATTAACGAGAATGCCGTTCTGTCGGAGGCGGGCATCTCCATAACTGGACTTAGAGCCAAATGGGACATCAACTCGCCCGACTATACGCTTAATGGAGTAAACCTCCGAGTCCAGCCCGGCACTATGCTGGGCATTGTCGGACGCACTGGCTCTGGCAAATCCAGCCTCATTCAAGCCATTCTCGGGGAACTGCGCGCAGAGTTTGGCGAGATTAAGGTCAATGGAACGATGTCCTATGCCTCCCAGGAGCCATGGCTGTTCTCCGGCACCGTGCGCCAGAACATCCTGTTCGGCCAGCCCATGGATCGCCGACGCTACGCCAAGGTGGTGAAGAAATGTGCCTTGGAGCGTGACTTTGAGTTGCTGCCATTTAAGGACAAAACCATTGTCGGAGAGCGAGGCGCCTCTCTGTCCGGCGGGCAGAAGGCGAGAATCAGTTTGGCGAGAGCTGTTTACCGGGAGACCTCTATCTACCTGCTGGACGATCCACTGAGTGCTGTGGACACCCATGTGGCACGTCATCTTTTCGAACAGTGCATGCGTGGCTATTTGCGCGAGCGCATCGTAATTCTGGCCACTCATCAGCTGCAGTTCCTGCAGCACGCCGACCAGATTGTGATCATGGACAAGGGTCAGGTGAGCGCCGTGGGCACCTACGAGTCCCTGCGAGAGTCCGGATTGGACTTTGCCAGCATGCTAGCCGATCCGGAGCGAGATGAGCAGTCGGAGGAGAAATCTCGCTCACGGTCGGGCAGCTACACTCACAGCCACGGCCATGGCGACCAACGGCGCAACAGCGAGCAATCCCTGCTATCCATCGCAGACTCGTGCCTGGAGGACGCGGAGGCGGAGGCGGGACAGATGATCAATCAGGAACGCCAGGAAGCGGGTCGTATCGACCTCGGTCTGTACAGCAAATACTTCAAGGCTGGAGGCGGTTTCTTCGCCTTCTTCGTGATGATGGGATTCTGCGTGCTGTCGCAGGCGATGGCATCATTGGGCGACTACTTTCTCTCTTACTGGTAAGGCGTTGTCTCTGATTTTTGTGGAATTTCCTGTTAACTCCTTCCCATAATTACCATTTTTAGGGTTACCAAAAAGGGAAACGTGGCTGCCCAAGCCGAGAATAACAACACACTGAGCTCGAAGGCTCTCGAGTCGCAACTCTCGCTTTGGATGCGGGATCTGGGCTGGTCCGTTGACGCTGAAATGCTGGACACCTATATATTCACGTTGATTACGGTCCTAACCATTGTGGTGACCGTGGCGCGCTCCTTTCTGTTCTTTAACCTGGCCATGAAGGCTTCCATTCGACTGCATAACTCCATGTTTCGCGGCATCACCCGAGCAGCCATGTACTTCTTCAACACGAATCCATCGGGTCGCATCCTGAATCGCTTCTCGAAGGACATGGGACAGGTGGACGAGATACTGCCAGCCGTAATGATGGACGTCATTCAGATCTTCCTCTCGCTGGCTGGCATTGTTATCGTCATAGCCCTGGTCAATCCGCTATTTCTCATCCCCACCCTCGTCCTGGGCATAATTTTCTATCAGCTGCGTACCTTTTATCTGAAAACGTCGCGGGATGTGAAACGCTTGGAAGCAATAAGTAGGTGCTAATCCTTCTCTATTCTGGAAAATCTATTTCTAAACTGTTTTTGCCCCTTTTTGTTTATAGCTCGCTCGCCCGTGTATTCGCATTTGGCTGCCTCACTCACAGGCCTCTCCACTATTCGGGCTTTTGGAGCTCAACGGGTGCTGGAGGCGGAGTTCGATAATTACCAGGACATGCACAGCTCCGCTTTTTACATGTTTATAAGCACTTCGAGGGCCTTTGGCTATTGGCTGGACTGCTTCTGTGTGATTTACATAGCCATAATAACCCTCAGCTTCTTTGTCTTTCCGCCGGCAAATGGCGGCGATGTTGGTTTGGCCATAACGCAGGTTGGTAATCGTTCTATTAATTAATTAATTTCTTTTATTTATTCCCTTAATAAAACTCACACTCAATATTTGCAGGCCATGGGCATGACCGGCATGGTACAGTGGGGAATGCGCCAGTCCGCCGAGCTGGAAAACACAATGACTGCCGTGGAGCGCGTGGTCGAGTACGAAGACATCGAACGGGAAGGAGAACTAGAAGCGCCGCTGGATAAGAAGCCACCAAAGTCATGGCCGGAGCAAGGGAAAATAGTGTTTGATGAGCTAAGCTTGCGCTACATTCCAAATCCCAAGGCGGACTATGTGCTTAAGTCCCTGAACTTTGTCATAAAGCCAAGGGAAAAAGTGGGAATCGTTGGACGCACTGGAGCTGGAAAATCATCGTTAATCAATGCCCTCTTCCGACTGTCCTACAACGATGGATCCATTCTCATTGATAAGCGGGATACCAACGATATGGGTCTCCACGATCTGCGCAGCAAGATCTCGATCATTCCCCAGGAACCTGTGCTCTTCTCCGGCACAATGCGGTACAATCTGGATCCATTCGACGAGTACAGTGATGACAAGCTGTGGCGCAGCCTGGAGGAGGTAAAGCTCAAGGATGTGGTGGCAGATCTGCCCAACGGCCTGCAGAGCAAAATTACAGAGGGTGGTACAAACTTTAGTGTGGGTCAGCGCCAGTTGGTTTGCTTGGCCCGCGCCATTCTTCGCGAGAACCGCATCCTGGTCATGGATGAGGCCACGGCCAATGTGGATCCCCAGACGGATGGTCTTATCCAGACCACCATTCGGAACAAGTTCAAGGAGTGCACTGTGCTGACGATAGCACATCGCCTGCACACGATCATGGACTCCGACAAGGTGCTGGTCATGGACGCTGGACGGGCTGTGGAGTTCGGGACGCCGTACGAGCTGTTAACTAAGGCAGATTCAAAGGTGTTCTATGGCATGGTGAAGCAGACGGGCCAAGCCACCTACGAAGGACTGCTAAAAATCGCACAAAAGGTTCGTCATTTGAATAATCTGTAAAATATCACACAAACTGAAAATACGATTCTTCATTTCAGGCCTTTGAGGACAGCCAGGGTCAGAGTCTTCGCCGATCCTCATAAGACTCAGGGCACATGGAACAAAATATCTAGGAATTCAGCCGAGACGGTTATGTGTAGCTAGCTTAATTAGTAATAGTTCGCTTTGAATGTGTGTTATTTCGTGTGAGTGTAAATATGTTTAAACGTGCGTATGTTTACTGGTGTGTGTAACTTAAACACTGTATAGTTATCATTTGGTTAATTTTCTATATGTATTTAAATCTTATTAAGTGCAAAGAAGTGCCTTTAAAAATAAACGAAATATTCCTACTTTGGCACTTTCATGGTTTTATGGGGTGATTAATGATTAGCTTAGAAAGTGTCCTGTATTTACAGCTAGGGATGCATATTGATATTGAAATGTTCCCTCATTCGTCGTTATTTTTTTAGCTTATATTCTGTTTAGTTCAGTTTAAGCTTCCAGGTAAAATGTGGTGATAATTGATCTGAAATCCAATGCACTTGTAATAATATAAAATCTTATTACTTTTAATAGTCAATAGTTTCTGTAGAAAAGAAAGGATATTAATGTAAGTATGTAAATAATTACCCTAAAAAGAGGATTCGTAACTTGATGACTTAATTTATCAACATTATTCGCTTGTATATTTTACCTTATACTTTTTGTTTGCTACTTTACAGTGCCAGCTCTCTACGGCTTTGTATATTTAATCTAACTAGCGTGGATTCCCGACCTATCTTTATAACGATGCAATTTGATATTTAGTCATTAAACAAATCTTATCTTATTTACTTTTTGGTAAGCGTTAATAGCCGATGTCTGAACCTT
>JAEIIJ010018215.1:0-44995 GCA_018904815.1 Drosophila ogumai | reverse complement strand
TCTGCAAGGGTATACAAACTTCGGCGTGCCGAAGTTAGCTTCCTTTCTTGTTTTATATGTATTGACACTATTATATGTACATATGTATGTA
Organism: Drosophila ogumai; assembly: GCA_018904815.1. NCBI lineage: Eukaryota > Metazoa > Arthropoda > Insecta > Diptera > Drosophilidae > Drosophila > Drosophila ogumai. The sequence continues at coordinate 44,904 of JAEIIJ010018215.1, read as the reverse complement.
CCAAATTTGAAGAGTCTAGCTTTAAAAGTTTTTTTTAAATTAAAACTTTAATTTTCGTCGAAGTACCGGCTCGCTGGCCCAATGTGCACTGTTATATTCTGCGCATTGCGTTCTTGGCTATAAATGTAAACAATAAATACATCAACAACTAATTATAAATTAATAAATAGTAATTTATTGAACAACAACTGTAGATTCCACTAAATTCGTGACTAATACTTTATATATCAAATCATGATACAATTATACAAGGTAGTCCCGTCGGGCCAAATCGTTTGGGTTTAAAAAAAAAAATTTTTAACAAAAGACTAGCCATACAGAAACAAAATCAACTCATTATGTAAACAAGAAAATAAATAAAAATTAAGTTATTAAGCAACTGAAGACAGTTGGCATTGAGCAGCCGAAATAGCAAACATATCGTGCAGTGTGTAAGTGCTATCCCAGCTGGCTTTGGTACTGCTGTCATGATTTTTTGCTAGCTCAGCCATTAAAATCCAGAATACAAAATTCCCTAATTTCGGGATCCCTAAAAGAGCACTAATTATAATTAAAAATAATAAATTAACGACGTTGTGATTTATTTTTCCTCGAGTTCACATACGTTTCAAATTTGTTTGATTGTTGTATCGTATATCTTAAAATCGATTACTCGATTACTGAATCGATTTTTTAGCTTTATTGGATAGCTCTAACGTGATCTGGCAGCACCAACGCTTGAGTGCTTTTCCCGCGCATAAAGTTAAATTATTGTCAATTTGTGGAATTTGCACAGTAAAAAAGAAACTGTGCGTGGGTGTTTTGGTGGCTCCAACAACAAGCAACGATTTTGAGAAGATTTCGCGAAAATCAAGCATGGAAACCAAAAACCAAGAATGCCGGCAGAAAATTCCCTGGGCCAGATTGTGCTGCAAAAACATAACCTCTTTTAAATCGCTGGGTAAGAGCTTGAAACATCGTACAATTTGCCCTTTCATGTGAAGTGTTTAGTCCCAGCCCCAAACTAATACTGGTTGATTCTGTCACGTTTTATTTTAGACCTGATCAACGAGCCGTTCTCCGTAGGAAGTGCCTCGGAGAGTTCTTTGGTCCTCACCCTTAAGGATCTGCCCGAGCGCATCCTGAAAGTCATCTCCAAAGTCCACTTTATTATCAAGCGAGCCAGCAAGGACCCGTCCTGTCCTATTTACATACAGGATGTCTCAGAAAACGGCACCTTTGTGAACAACGAAAAAATTGTCCTCAACAATAAGCACGTGTTGAAAGATGGCGACGCTATTTCCCTTTGCCAGCACACAGACAACTTGTTTGTGTTCGTGGATCTCAGACTTCCGGAGGAGTTAGCTAAACGGTATAACGAAATTCGCGAACTCGGTTCCGGGGCCTGTGGACTGGTGCGCCTTGTCAATGATACTAGCACTGGCCAGCAGTTCGCTATGAAGATTTTGAAGAAAGGCGTGTCGGCGACTACACCCTCCATAGAGCTAGTGCTTAAGGAGGTCGTGATCATGAGAATGCTATCTCATCCGTGTGTGGTTCGTTTGCACAATGTACATGATCGACCGGAGGCCATTTATATGCTGCTGGAGGCTTTGGCGGGCGGCGATCTCCGCAAACGGATCCAAATCAAGAATTATCTCAGCGAGGAGATATCTAAACTGTACTTTTACCAAATCTGTCATGCCGTTAAGTATATTCATGACCGCGGCATTATCCACCGCGACCTTAAGCTGGAAAACGTCTTGCTGGCGACCAATGACGAGGAGACCCTGCTGAAGGTCTGCGACTTTGGGCTGGGTACGTCTATGAAGATATTCGCGCTCCTGGACGCTTCTACTCAACTGATTTGCACACCGAAAGTAGATATCTGGAGCTTGGGAGTATTACTCTTCTGCTGCCTGAGCGGAACGTGGCCTTTCTCTTCCAGCGAAGGCCTTACGTTGGACGATTCAATAATAAGTGGAAAGTTCGCCTTTAATGCACCGCAATGGAAAAATGTCTCGCAGGCCGCGAAGCTTCTGATTATCCAAATCTTCAATGTGGATCCAAAAAAACGTCCATCAATCGATGACATTCTGCAGTGCAGCTGGCTAAAGGACGCGCCAATGCAGCAGAAAGCTAAGAAGCTAATGAAGCTGTGAAGCGTAAAAAGCTTGAAGGAATACACATTAAATTAAAATTAAGGGTTCGCGAAGCGTTTAAAAACATTTTCATTATTATTTTATTCTTTTGTTCCATCTTATCTGCCCTGTCATACATATTTCTGTATAAAAGATGCGTTACCAATGTTCAAGAAGTAAATAAAGCTGTCAGTTGAAATCTTAATTTGCGTTGAATCTAGCCGAAAGCATACCGAGATTTAAGTAACAAAACATGGTAATTGTTAAAATGTTACATGGGCAACTCTCTGAAATCCAGCGCAATAGTTTTACGCATTCGATTCGAAAGAAAAATGTGCCAAGGACTTTTACAAACTTTGAAACTTCTAGCTCTTGGCTAGCAATAAATTTGGTGCTAAAATCGATTTTGGACAATTGTTTGTTTTTAAGGGAATTACAAAAATGTAAGGCATTCGCATGCAATTGTACAGAATTCTTTTTTTTTGAAGTTTAAGCACTGTCTTTTGCGAAACGTACTAAAAGATTTTAATGCAATCAATTTAAATCTTTAATCTTCATAATGTATTTGGTTTGACTTAAAAATATTATTTAATATATTTTTTTTTTTAAGTGAATTTTTGATCCCTGTCGCATGCTACGTTTTTTCCAGCGTATTTTTTTTTTGTTTTTTTTTAGATTAGGTTTTTTTAAGCATTTAAGCATTTTATTTCTACTCTTGCATTATTCTAGTGATGATAACTTTATTGAAAGCAAAGATTTTAAAGAAGTTTTACTGTTTTGGCCGCGGTTGCTGTTTCTAAAGGAGAGTTACCCATATTTAGATTGCCAGCGGAGCTGTTGAGTGAACGATTAAAATTCGATCAATTCCATTCAATTGCATTCAATTGTCTAGCTGTTCGGCATTTACTGCCAATGTCGGATGGATATAACCCCAAAAACGCTGCCAGGGCTTAAAGCCCTGTTTTATTCATTTTGTTCCTGCTGGTGTAATCAGACCACCTGTCGCTACCTGAGCCGACAAATAGGCAAATTACGGGAAAGCCCCCCATTTGGGGCCGATTTAGTGTGACCAGCTACGAGGGTGGCAGAAAATTCCATCGCTTTGGCAATGCGTTTTTTCATTAATGCCGCCAAGGCAGGCGGTCACACCGCGCAGACCAACAACAAAGACTGCCCCAAAGACAACAATTGCGAAAAGCAAAACACGGTTTTTACGATTTATTGCTGTTCAGGGCAATGCTCGAGAGCAAATCTAGCCGACGACCAGATACGCGTTCTTTCGGCCATTGGCAGGTGTTTTTTCGACGGCCGGCTGGAAAATCAATTCTTGGAATTGCCAAGAAGCAGCTATAAAACTAAGATTCAATTTGTTATCTTTTTGCTACCGACGACCGACTAGGATGTGGATTCAGCCGAAGGAACTGCTCCTGCCCTCGGCATTCTGGTGAGTGATTGGCCAAAAGCAGGGCACAGGCTTCTGGAGGCCGAAAACCTGCCCGCAAGTGCTGGCACGGGTGCGTGTGTGTGTGCTGGCATGTGTATATGCATTGTTCTGTGTTCATGGAAGGTGTCTCACGGACAGAGATAATCGCGAACTGCACTTCACACCAGGAGCTGCGGATCGCGCAAGGGGCCACGCATGAACCGCGTAGTTGTGCTCGGTTTGATTCTCTATTGTTGATAGCTTATTGAGGCAGAGTTCACGACTCAAGAACAAATAAAAACACAGCTGCTGCGGGAGCAGCTTGAAAATTGACTTTCAACTGTTTCCTGCTGCGTAGAAAAAGTCCCCCACACTTGCACACACTCACACACACTCGAGCGCGCACATGCACCGCCCCAAAAGAATTGCCATGCAACGTGGATCCACTCTCAATTCCAACCCTTTCCTTTCCTCTTCTCTCCCCAGGATTGCCGAGATGCACTCGCGATACTTTGTCCTGCAGAAGCGGCGAAGCCACGGCGAGTCACGCGGCTTCGGGTCCATTCTGGTGGGCACCTACGACAGCATGATGAACACCAAGCCGCCGCCGTACCGCATCCTCCATCAGACGCCCTCGTCGGAGGTGTCTTACGGTAGGTTCGAACCCATTGTGCGCCTTATCGGCTTCAGTTGGAGGGGCGGCAGGCTGGGCGGGTCTTTGGCCAGCAATCTGTGGCCGTGAATCATCACAAGTGGGCTGCTCTGGGTTTTCATGGGAGTACGTCAATATTTCTTTCATCTCCGCATCGCTTACGTAAACTCACAGCGCTTCAGATTACTATGCAGGGGTCTGGCTTTTTTCTTTTGTGATTTAATTGAGGGAACAATAAGGGAGGCGAAGCCGGGATTGGGGAACATAACCTAGAAATTCTCTACCAATAAGTACTTGTGGTGGAGCTCATGTAGGAAACAATCTGCGGAACAGAGCTATTGATCGGAACAACTGCAGGGTATTATTATTTTAGTCAGATGTTTGCAACGAGGTAAAGAAGACATTTCCTACCCTATAAAGTATATATTTTCTTGATCAGCATTAACAGCCGCCTCGATCTAGCCAAGTCCGTCTAGCCTAGTGATTTCAAATCCAAAATATAGTTACTTTATAACTGTTCGACAATAATGTTTTTGAAATTTTATCAAAAACAAATTGTTATATGTTCTTTTATATATCAACATATATTTTGTATATGGACATTTCTCAAATCGAGACATTCGTACCCGTTCAAAGCAAAAAAAAGGTTAAGGAGAAAAAAATTATTTTCGTCTAAAAGTCCTTATGTATATGTCGCTCTTCATTAGCTCTTTTATTGGTGGAAACATTGGGTTTTGGGGAATTTTTCATTCTTAAGGTTGTTTTGTTTGCCTCTGATTTAGAAGTTATTATCAAAACATTATTACTATTTTGCCTTTGCCACACCACAAAACTCCCCTCAATATACAAAGAATCAAGACCTTATTGAATCGGTATAGAAGCAATTCCTTTTGTCGTTCCTCGGGGTTTAGACTGGGACCTACTTCGCCGCCTCCCTTCTTAGGTCGATAGACTACGCCTTTTGGTCCTGCCGTCGGACCTGCCACGCCTTCAGCTCAGCTTCTTAGCTTTCGGTTGACCGAAGTTAGCTTCTTTCTTGTTAAGTTTCAACACACATCTAATAATTCGTGAAACCCATTTGCACCTTAGAAATCGCTATTGGCATCACCCAGGATGAGATAGTCAAGGATTGGGAATGGCTGCAGGCCAATCTGTTCAAAGTGCTGGACGAGATGGAGAACGAGGACGAGGTGACCAACTTCACCATATGCAAAATCCAATCGCTCTACACGCAGAACAACCAAGATAGCACCGGCGAATCCGCCGACGTAAAGGTGATGACCTCCCAGTTCAGGCAGATTTTCAAAATGCCCGAGGAGGAGCAGCTGGTTAACTCCTACTCGGCCACGTAAGAACGATTACGGCACTTGTGTTTGTAGAAAGAGTTTCTAACAATTGCAATTATCCTTTACGCAGCTATGTGAAGAACAAGATCCCGCGGCAGGGACAGCTGTACATTTCGATGAACCACGTCTGCTTCTACTCGTACATGCTGGGGCAGGAGATAAAGCGCATCATTCGCTGCGCTGAGCTCGAGGACATCAGCCGCAATGCCAACACAATTTATCTAAAGACCACCAACAACATGACCTACAACTTTACAATGCTCTTCAATGCCAGGGAGGCCCATCTCCTGATCGAGCAGCTCAACAAAATGGCCATAAAGCAGTTGATCCATGACCCCGACAGCCCCGTCGTCGACCACGATCCCTCCAACTTTGCCCGGCTGGGTAACAAGGTGTCCAAGAAGCCCGTGCTGCTGCGCGACCTGACGGCTCGCCAGAAGTCCGAGGAGTTCCGCATCCACTTCCGGCTGCCGCAGTCTGAGATAATCGATGGAAAGATCAAGGCGAATATCTGGACGCCCTACTCGAAGCGATTCAATGCCGGCTACATCTACCTGTCCCCGAACTTCTTCTGCTTTCGCAGCGACGTCAAGGATTTGGTCAGTGTGGTGATTCCCATGAAGACCATTAAGGTGGGTTCTCGAGTCATCTTCCTCCACCTTCTTTTACAACTTTCTGTTTTGCTGCAGAGCGTGGAGAAGAAGGACGACGGCCAGCAAAGGTTCGACAATCAAATTGTTATCATCACATCGGAGAATGTGCCTTTCATGTTTGCCCAGATCGTGGACAGGGATGTGCTGATCTCCAAGATCACAGATCTGCTGGCCCGCATTCACATGTAAGTTTCAAGCAGCTGAACCCTGGTGTCCATTAAATCAATGCATATTTCCACACAGTCCTGTGAGTCGGGAGCGCGCCAAGTACGACATTTCGTGGAGCAAGCAGACGGCCCTGATGAACACCTTCAAGACGCAGTTCAGCGCGGACATCGTGCGCAAGCAGGAGGAGAAGATGGTGCGCTGGGAGGCGCACTTCCGGGACTTTGGTTGCGGCATCGGCATGTTCCGTACCACGGATGTGATTAACCTGATTGTGGAGGGCATTCCCGACCAGCTGCGCCAGGAGATCTGGCTGATCTTCTCAGGCGCTATTCACGACAAGGAAATGAATCCGGGTCTCTACGAGGATCTTGTGGAGAAGGCGGCCTGCATCAAGAACTGCTTCGCACACGACGAGATCGATCGCGACCTGCCGCGCTCGCTGCCCGAGCACCCGGCATTCCAAAGCACCGACGGCATCGGCGCCCTCCGACGAGTCCTGCAGGCCTACGCTCTGAGAAACCCCCAGGTGGGCTACTGCCAGGCCATGAACATTGTGTCGTCGGTGTTCCTGCTCTTCTGCGACGAGGAGAACGCCTTCTGGATGCTGGCCAGCCTGTGCGAGAATCTGTTGCCGGACTACTACAAGGACAAGGTGGTGGGCGCCCAGATTGACCAGGCCGTGCTCAACGAGCTGGTGGAGACCCACCTGCCCGACCTGCACGGCCACCTCGAGAAGCTGGGCGTGATCAAGATGATCTCCATTTCCTGGTTTCTCACCATCTTCATGAGCGTGATCAGCTACGAGAGCTCGCTGCATATCCTCGACTGCTTCTTTTACGAGGGCGCCAAGATCATCTTCATGATCTCCCTGCAGATCATCGAGTGGAACCGGGACAAGCTGCTGCGGTGCCAGGACGATGGCGAGGCCATGCTGGTGCTGCAGCACTACCTGGAGGGAATCTACAATCCGGAGTACCAGGTGCCACCCACCAACGACAAGCGCAAAATGGAGCGCATCCAGACCCAGACCGTGCAGACGCTCATCCACGAGGCGTACACCAAGTTCGGCGAGGAGCTGACTCATCAGCGCATCGATGAACTGCGCAACAAGCACCGTCGCCTGACCATGCGCCAGTTCGACATTGACAACGAGAAAACCATTGTGAAGGCCTACGTCCAGAACCCGTACTTCAGTCGCAGCGAGCTGCACATGCTGCTCACCATCATTCGGGAGGAGAAGCACGCTCTGAAGTCGTTGCAGCAGCAGCAGCAAAAGGCCCAGTGCCCGCTGTCCGAGATGCCGCAGCTGCTGCCACAGTCGCCCAGCAGGGCGGCCCAGGATGCGGCCGCCTCTCTCGGCAGATACGAGGCCTACTGCGTCAACTTTGAGGTGTTCCACACGCTCTTCACGGAGCTCACACCCTGGCGCAAGTGCGTCAGCGTGGACATTGGCGAGAAGCTTTTCAGGGTGAGCTTTATCCTAGAGCTGCACACCAAGCACAGCTCGCAAATAAGTGTTGACCGTTTTTTCCTTTACGCTTTGCCCGCGAGAACAATCGAAAAATAGCATACATCCTTGTTCTTTCTCTGAGCAGAAGATCGTCTTTTTTCGTTTTGGGTTTCTTTTGAGTGAGAGATGTTCGTGAGGCGCTCGCTTATCAAACATTTCACAATGAGAGACTTATTAAAAGACCGATTAACTGAAAAAGTCAACTCAAACGGTCTTCAAAATGGTTTTTTTCTTTTTGGAGTACAGTGGTACGATCCTTTTCAATTCACAAAAGCAAGTAACACATCATATACTCACTTACATGAGCAAAAGACTTTTTGAATCGTCTGTCAAGAGCAAACGGTCCGTGAATGACCGTAAACTTCTGATCTTCGATCGGTTGCTCTCGAAGTCTTTTCTCAAAATCTGAGAGAGAAACACTTATTTTGCGAGCGCACAAATAGTCAACAGTTATTTGCGAGCTATTCTATGCAATGGAATATCTATAAATTAATTTATTACATTTTTCAAAATTTAATTTTTCAAATCAGCTCACGGATAAGAAGGGCACTGGCAACCTCGACATTGGCCAGCTCATCAACGCCCTGGGCCTGGTCTGCTCCGCCAAGAGCATGGAGAAGCTGAAGCTGCTGTTTGTCCTGCATTTGCCGCCATTGCTTTCCAAGGCAGAGATTGAACGCTCGCGACGGCCGCGTCCGCGCACCAAGGACGATGCCGAGGAGGCCTTTGAGGCGGAGGATTTCTTTGAGTAAGTCGAAGATCGCAGTTACCATCCATCTTTACTGATCCCTGTTCTGCAGCAACGACGCCTCGGAGTCGATGGAGGCCTTGCCCTCGCCCTCGGATCACAACTTTGACGCAGACGACTTTGCCCTGGTCAGTGCCACACAGCACCTGCATAATCTGGCCGGGATCTCGGGCAATACGTTCATGGACTTGTCGCGCACCACGCCCAATCTCTCGCTAAACTCGAACGCCTCCTCGCTGCTGCAGCGCAACTCGACATTCTACGTGGACCTGCCGGCGGCACTCCAGGGTACTGCAACATCCACAGATGCTGGGCGGGACGATGAGGGGCCCCTGCGAGGGCTTCGCCAGCAGGGACGTTACGAATCGATTGACACATTTTCGGATATTTCAGATTTGGGAGCGGCCCGCATGACGCCGCCGGGAGCGGGAGTGGGAGCGGATGCGGCAGCCGGTGCAGCCTCGGCTGCGGCCGCCGCCGATCCACTGCTCCTGAATGTCGAGACTATATCGAATTTCTCACAGATCAGCGACCTGGTCGCTGCCACGCGACTGGAGCGCGCAGACTCGAACGCCACGGACTCGCGCAGTCTGGGCAGCCTCGGCTACCTGCTCGACCAGCCCGATGAGGGGGCGTCCGGCTCGCAGCACAGCATTCCGCACATGCGCAAGGAGAATTTCCAGCTGCTGTGGCGCAGCATCATCGAGATCATGGGTCTGGTGCAGGACGAGGAGATGCAGAGAGCCTGTGAGTGCATTTGAGGTACCTTCACAGTGGGGAAGCTTCTAAGTTGTGTATTTTTTTTAGACGAGAACCTCCTGGAGCTGGGCAACAGCAACATCAGGAAAGAGCCCAGCCTGGAGAGCTTCACCCAACTGAATATGGGGGGCAGTGGTGACGAGGTAAGAGTTCGACTAGAGACCAGACCAGACACGGAGTAAGCAGTGATATTTGCACTTCCACAGCAGCCGGATAGCAATGGCAATCCCACCACACCCGCAGCGGAGCCCAGCAGCACCACCCGTCTCTTTGTGGCCCTCGAGGAGGAGCTGCGTCAGGCGGCTGGCGGCAAGGCCAGGACCGAGAGCAGCAGCAGCAGCAGCACAAACATCTCCGAGTCCTGGCACATATCCATCAGCCAGTTCATTGCCACGGTCCTGAACGTGAACAGCATCGTCCGAGGTTTCCAGGCGCCCACCCAGATCAGCGAGCAGATCGAGCAGCTGCAGAAGAAGCGGCGCAAGTGCTTGTCCACCAACTACTGAACGCCCGCAGTCCCCCTCCTAGCCACAAATCTGTATTAGCCATATATGAGAGCCCGACCTTGATCCTGGATCGGATCCTTGTGCAATGCGGCTGGCTTTTAATCGTATCCACGTTTTATGTATGTATATTGTATTGCCTCTGCAGTAAGTTAAGACAATTGTTTGTGAATATAATTCTATTATTCCTATTATACATTACTCCCACATGAGCTACATGTCCATGGCCACCTGCTGGTCCTCACCTCTCCTGTTCGCCGCCGCATGCTGGCGCTCGTGCTCCGCGGTCCGCACCAGGCACTCCTCGTACGTCCACTTGGGGAAAACTCGCTTGTACAGGTACATGAAGGCAGTGTCGTAGGAGCGCAGCTGGCCGTCGAAGTAGCACTTCATGTGGCCGTGGGTGCCGAGCGACTCCTTGATGTGTCCCAGCCGTCCGCATTTGGTCCTCAGCTTCACCGGCCTGAAGTACTCCACGTCCTCCTTGTAGAAAAACATGTACCTGATCGTCGCCGACTTGCGATTGATGCGCATGGGATGGCCGCTGAGGACCACGCGCTTGAGAACAATGCGATCGGGATTGCAGGAGAGCAGCCGTCCGCGGGCCACCAGAGCCAGCGTGGAGTCGGGATTCACCTTGAAGGCGAGCACAGCCGCCGGAGGGAACTGAATGGGGGCGTAGAACGTGGCGCAAACCGTCTCGTACGGGCGGAAGTAGCGTTCGAACTGCTCGGGAGATTTCCATTAACACTGATCAACGTGAAGAGTCACTATGCTCACCTTGTGCTTGTCCCCGTTGGTGTGCTGGCTGTAGATGGGGTTCACCACGAAGCGGCGATAGCCGCACTGGATAATGAGCTGCTCCTTGGACTTCAGGGGCACCTCCGAGTCCGGCATTCGCTGCAGGACCACGTTCATTATGCACATCTGGTGCTCGTGCGGCAGCATTCCATACACAATGATGTTGTCCGTGAGTTGGGCGGACCTGAAGGCGTTCCATCGGCTCTCCGGCACATTGATCACATGGAGCGTGACATAGAAGCCGGGCTGAAAGGGAGATGTGTAACGATATAGCGAGGAAGTGGGGGCAGAGGAGCGGGTTTAGCCTTACCAGCACACCCTCGAACTCCTTGGCCTCGGCCAGAATCCTCCGCTTGGTGCGGTCAAAGTTCTGGAACTGATAGATGCGCGCATAGTCGGCGGGCAGATTCTCCTTGGCATCCCAAGGCGACGTTCTGAACGACTCCAGGCCGCGGTACTTCTGGAACCTCTCGTGGGCGGGCACGTCCAGAGGGGTGTCGATCTCGTCCGGCCACAGCTGATCTGTCCGCGCCTGCTGCAGCTTCTGCAGCGTCTCCCGCTCCTCCTGGAAATCCATCTGGTTGTCGTACTTTTCGTCGTTGATGGCCGCCTCCGAAGCGACGGACATACTGTCCAGGTACTCCTCAGTATCGGAATCCCGCTTCTCGTACTCATCCTCGAAGGATTTGTTGTCGCAGGACATGAAGTCCTCGTCATCCTCGTCGCCTTCGTCGTCGTCATCCGAGTCCTCGCTCATGTCATCGTCTCCCTTGCTGTCCGGATCTTCCACCTCCTCGACATCGGGTATCCAGGCCGCCTGATACTCGCTGTAGCCCTTGGGCACACGTTTCACCAGCTTCATCTTCTTGGTCTCCTGCTGCGAGGCAGCGATCTCCTCCTCCGTTGGCCACGTCTGCTCTGCGTCCATGGGGTCGGGTATGTTCTCGCTCTGCAGCGAGGTGCGCTTCAGGGGATCGCTGCGATCCAAGAGCCTCACTTCCGCATTCTCGCCGTCGCGGGATTTGTCCAGTTTGTATGGATCTGGCGGCGCCACCACCTGACCCAACTGGAAGTCACCCAGGCCGGGAATGTGCACCAAGCCATTCACATTTAGGGATTGTCCGCGAAGGAATCCCGTGACCTCCAGGGTTCCGAGATCCTCGCTGGGATCCGAGTTTGCCTTGAACTCAACGACGTCGCCAAAGAGATGCGGCCGGTTGGCCACGTTGTGCAGGATGCGCTTCTTCTGCCCGCCAATGCGACGCATCACCGTCAGACCCTCGGTGGCCGTGTCCAGCTGCATCACCTTCTCCTCGGGCAGCAGCTTGGAGATGAACTTCTGCGCCGCCTGCTTGGCAGCGGGTCTACGTTTGGGGTTGATGGACTCCAGATCCATAAGGGCCACCACAGGCGTGGGGATTCCCTGCGCGGACATCATGTTGAAGATGCGCTGGCCCCAGCGATCGAAGACCTCGTCCTCGCCAAAGGCGGCGGAGGTCAGGAGCAGGGTGGTATCGCACACCTTCAGGTAGTCCAGGGCAATCAGCTCGTTGCCCCGACCCGCAGGCGGAGTAACGAAGGCGAAGCGCTGCTTGAACCGGGGAAGATTCATGTAGACGATGCCACTCGGCGAGTTCTCCACCACCAGTTCGCTGTCGCAGCTCTCCAGGATGGCCAGCGCCGACTTGGGGTCGATCTGTTCGTGCATAGGCAGCAGACAGACAAGGAAGGGAGCCGTGTTTTGGCCACCGAGCTTCCTCTTCTGCTCCAGAACCTCCTCCCGCTTGTTCCTGCGCAGCTGGTTCATCTGGTTGCGGCGCTGCTCCTTGCGCTGCTGCTGCTTGTGCTTGTGAGACACCGCCTGGAGTCCCACCTTGCCTGGAAGCGGAGGATGAACGCGGTTAAACAAGATTTTTCTCTTGGAAATCTAAAAGAATATCTTACCCTTCATGGCATTATCAATGGCTCCCTTGGAGCGGTGACGCCCTGTCTTGTGGGCCTTGTTCGTTTGCTTCAGCGGCCCGGGCCGGTGAAAAGCGTGATCGGCCATGCTTGCAGGTGTTTTAACCGATGAAATATCCAATTAATCTGCGTTTTATTTTTTGTTTTCGCTCGAGCACATGTTCTGCGCCAGTGTGACCTGATGAAAATTTGGGTCTCCTCCTAAAAAATCCACACCTGATACTCGAACCACACCACACAAGAATAACAATATTTTCCACCACCCCATATTCTAGTTGAAATCTAGTATTTTTCCTTTTTCCATTAGTACTTATATCTGGTCCCTCTATTTGGTAGACGTTAAGTTTGAATTCTTGCAATTTTAAGAATCAATTTTTAAAGCCAGACTAAATGCCCAAATAAAACGCAGAATCGTTCGTTTTTTTAAACCACATTCAATGTAAATATGTATTTGCTGTTTATGGTATAGACTTGACGTCTGCTTGAATATAACGCTGTTTATTTGCTAATTTACATCCATCCTGTGATATATGTACGCGTCGGATTCTCTGCTGTAGTAGCACAGTATAGTAATAGTTCAACTGCCTTTGATTTTGCGCGACCTCCGCCTCGGCGCGCCTATTGAAATATGTATGTAGTCTCGTCTCGAATGGGTTTGGGCAGGGCTTACATAGATAGGTAGTAATAGTAATAGTAATAGTAATAGTAATAGTAGCAGTAATAGTAAGTAATTAACTTAGTTGCGTAGGGTATTCATTAGTGGGGTGTGTAAATAATTTCCAAGGGTCTCCTCCCGGCGTGGGTCTTTCTAAAACTTAACGATAGGCCGTCATAACACTTAACGATTAGGAGTTATAAACAAAATGTAATCGTAGGTAAATTGAGTGATTGTTTCTCATTAATTGGATTTGGTTCCCACTCTCGAGATGTCCCCGCGGGGCTATAGATATCGTAGTAGGATCCTGGCGATCCTGGCGAAGTCCAACGGCGTGCTGGATAAATCTCAATGTTGCATGATTTTGATGCGTTTCATCCGCCCCGCTCCTCTCTTCTTCTCTCGTAAAGTAATTTATGCAGTTGTATATGGATATTTGTATATATATATATATTGTTCAATATTTTATGCATCAATCAATGCCAATGCGGTGGCCTGCCCTAAAAAATTATACGTTTCGCGTCCCGTTCCGCCCCGAAGTTCCCATTTACATACAAAACATACCGAGTACTCTCTTCTACCTCCTCACTAGGGTCTTACAAAATTGGTGCCATCTTGTCAGTGTTTCTCTTTGTGTGTGCTTCATTAAATGCCGGAGCTCGGCCCTGCCCTCCGTGTCCGTGACCATGCCCGCGTCCTTGTCCGTATCCTTCTGAGTGCGCCCCACTCTTCCCCTTGATCTGCGTGCCGGTTATTGTGTGGTGTTCTCTTCATTGTGCTCGGAATCTGGTTCGGAATCAGAGTCGGAATCGGGATCGGGATCGGGAGGATGTGGCTCCTGCGCGGCAATTGGCCAATTACATGTTCCGGCACTGGGCGCACACGGAGCGCGCCTTTGTATTGTCACGCACAAAATCATGCACATTGAACTTTCCATCATCGCCGTGCTCGTAGCCGCGACTCTTCAGCTGCCTGTTGATGACAAGAGAAATGACAATGGCGATGAAATGGTTGCGGGGAGGCGTTGGAGGAAGTCAAAGACTCAGCTGGCGAAGAAGCCTCCAGAGGAGTCATGATGACCAGAAGAAGGGGCACTCCCCATTCCCGAGCCCTCGCTTAAACCAATCTGTAACTTATGTATCTGTGAATAGGAAGTCCTACCTGGCCACCGCTGTGAAGGCCAGCTCCACGTTAAGTCCCGTCTTGGCCGAGGTCTCCATGAAGGGCACATTGTGCTCTCGTCCCAGGCGCTCGCCATCCTCGCGCTTCACCTGCCGCTCGCTGCCGCTGCAGTCGGCCTTGTTGCCTGAAAAGGCGGAGGGAATTCGATTCGAAACTCGTAAGTTGATTAAGCGTAATCAAATGTGGCGAAAAGGTGGCCTTTTAACCGGATCACTCACCTATTAAAACGATGACCACATCCTCCTGCGCGTACTCCCGGATCTCGCCCAGCCAGGCGCGTATGTTGTCGTAGGTGGTCTTGTTGGTCACGTCGTACAGCAGCAGCAGGGCTTCGGATGCAGATGACAGATTTAATTAGGTTTAAAAGAAAGCCAGTGGAAGGGCATATGGGGATGCACACGAACGAAAATAAAGCGAAATCGGCAAGTGAATGTAATATTTTAAAAATATTACGTATACGTATACGGATGTGAAATAATTACATTTATAATGATTGATTTATTTTATTTATAATTCCAAAGCTTTGAAAAGTTTATAGAGGAAAGAATATACGTTTCTGTTAAGTTTAAATGAATAAGCTTTTTAAGAAAATGTTGCATTCCTTTTTAATTTACAAAGGAAAGAGCATAGTAGGATTCCTTGGGAGAAGATGATTTCAAATGAAAGGAATTTTATCCTCTAACAAAAACAAAGAATTCCTTTACGCAAAACAGTTTAACATAAAATAAAAACAGTTTGCAATATGTGAAATATATGTTAAAGTTGTGCATTTAATAGATACTACTTTTGCTTTGTTTTCGGTTAAAAAGTAAAGTCCAAAGATTTACTCACCGTGTGCGTCGCGGTAGTAGGCGTGTGTAACGCTACGGAATCGCTCCTGGCCGGCCGTGTCCCATATCTGCAGCTTGACCCGGGTACCATCGACGACGACCACTTTATTCTGTTGACATTTTTGTAATTTTTGTAATTGACAAAGTGAATTTTGATTTATTAATTTATTAAAACCAAGCACGAAGTTCGCCCGTGGAAATGCAATTGTTATGTAAAATGCAATTAATTTACGAAATATTCATGCACAAAAGCCGTGCCACCGAATTACACAGAAAGAGAGAGAGAGACAGAGAGAGAGAGATACAGAAAGGGGATAAAAAGAGCGGACAACGTTGCGTATGCTTAATGCACATCACTTATACGCAACGTGTGCTCGTGTGACTGTGGGCCCAAAAACACATGCAGAGACGTAAAATAAAATTGAGAGTGGGAATATTCATAAGTACGGGCAGACGACGGCAATTTCCATGATGAAAGCCCGCCGCCTCGAAGGATCCGGCATAATGATGAGCCGCTGCCTCTTTGTATGTATTTTGCCTTTTTCCCGGATAATGAGCAGCAGACGTTGTAAGTTCGCCCGGCCATTGGCATTACGATTGCCCCATGCTGTGTGTCCCCCCCACTAACTACTCAGACAGTCAGTCAATACCAATAAAGTGCGGGGAAGTGCGGGTGGGGCGAGGCACCCGGGGTACCCAGGGGGGATAAAGGACATACGGCAAAAGGTACTGCCACTAGTACGGGTGTATGAATTTAATGTGTATGTGCGGCATATTGCCTTGATTTGATTTCGAATCCGAGCTTGAGTTCGAGTTCGGGGAGAGTAACACGAGTGAAAAGATAAACCCAGAATTTCTGGCTGAGCGCACAGCAGGTTAATGCACTGTCACAAATTCGGGAGTAACCAAGTGGGGCACAGAGAACTACAAATTTAGGCAAGAACATACTTTAAATATGAATATAAAATCAAATGAATAAAAGGTCATTTAAGGCTATAAACTTCTTAAACCTTAAATATTGTCCTTGTGTTCGCTGTGTGTAAATATTGACAGAGACAAGGTATATTTGACCAGATACATGATGATTCAGATGAATAAATGTACACACACAGAAAGAACAAATACACAAACATATTTTACAACATTTAGAGGAGGCGAAATATAAGTTTATGAACAACACTGCTTACATCTACAGAGTTCAAACATTTAATTATCCATAAATTGGCAGTCACTCATATACAGTATTCGTTTACTTTATACTTTGGCCAGGAATCAGCCAAGTTGAAAAATCAACATGAACAACTCCCCGGCGAATTAAATTTCAGGTCATTCCCCACCGCCCCATTCCCCACTCTCCCACAGGAGAGCGGCGGTGGCGGCGGCGGCGGCGGTTGGTGAGCTGGAAGGCAATCCCCGAGGCCAAAGTTAGACAATGCCAGCGTCGACATATTTAATATGGAAAACATGGCAACCATTTAAAGTCAAGGAAACGCCAAACGAATGGGGGCACTTGTAAAATTTCACAGGACAGATACAGATAGTAGCGCAGGGAGAGGGGATAGAGGCGGAGGCAATCCCCGCGTGTAGTTTAATAAATTTATGAGCCATGAACCGCAAAGGAAACGAGGGATTTCGTATGGTGGGGATGGAGGGAAGCTAGAGAAGCAGCCTCGCCAGCCCCGGGCCAGGACAACTAAGCCTCTAAATGTTGAGTCGCACAGGATCCCCCACAATAATAAGCACAATAAAAGCAATAACACCAAGTTAAATACGTTGAAGAAGAGTAAACAGGGCACACACCGATGCAGATACAGATACACACACGCAGGACACGAGGAGGAAGGAACATCAACAAGTCCTTTTCAAGTTCACATGCTTTTTAATAAATAGTCCCCCAAGGATCTTTATCTTTACCAACAACAAGCCCCAGCACGGCGAGCTGGACTGGGGCCCGGATTGGTATGGTTTGCCGGGGGAGGAGGTGGCTTTTGTGGGGTTTTGGGGCAAGAACAAGAACAAGAACACGGAGATGAACTGAACATAAAGAGGACAACCGCAGGCAACTACGAAATCATGAAAACCACAGCCCATAGACGGGTCAGAGGAAGGGACAGACACAGATGGTTGGAGAGAGACGGAGACAGAGGCAGACAAAGATATATATAGACAGAGACAGAGCGTTAAAGCAGAGAGGTAAGTAGGTGAAAATCGCATTCAGAACCTTGACAACTGTTGACAGGGCGCACTTAGTGGTGAAAGAAGGAGTGAGAGTGAATACAGAGGGAGTAAAAACTAAGCAACTAACCCGAGTTTATGGAATTTATATCGACAAAAATATCGGTCTCCATACTTTATCGAAAATATCGTAAATTGAGATATATCGAATATTAGCATATCGATAAATAATACATGTTTTTAACGGTAAAACATTGATGTTATCGGAACCACTTTATATTTATTTTAAAGAATAAAATGCATACAAATCGCAACTTTAAAATAATTTATACATAGGCTTTTTCGCCAGTATCTATATATCCATCTTCAATATTAAAATAAGTTAAGAAAATTATGAAAATTCAAGGTCTCTTACAAATAGCTCCTATTAGAATACAAATAATATATAACTTTAAATTAACCGAAATTAAATATCTAATTGAACTTGATTTTGCCTTTTAAAATTACCACGATACATGAAATAACTTTTTTTCATTTCCTGGAACTTGTTACTTTAATGAACTAACAAGATTGAAAAGTTTTTAAGTTCGCAGGACCCTTTGAGTACTAAGAACTTGGTTCTTTTGTAAACTAACAAGGTCAGACTGCCTATTTTGTACACTTTCTAACTTACAACTATATTTTTAATGGGAATTAGACAATGTAATAAATATATTTTTAAGTTAATGACTACTTTAATTCAAGCAGCAATAAAAATCACATATATTAATAGGTTCACATAACAATATTGGGACGATAACATCAATATTGTACCGTTATTTTTTGATATTCTTACATTCGATATATCTTAGTTCTTTCAAGATACAATTTTAGAACTTAATTTTTCTCCCTGTGTACACAATGACGGACAGTTCAAATAGATGGATAAATGATGCGAGAGTCAGAGCCAGAGTCAGAGATGTGAGTAAACTATGAGGAAAGAGGAAAGTACTTATGCGGAAAGTATACAACAATGATAGGAAGAGTATCCACAACAAGCAACGACAACAACAACAACAACAACAACAACAACATGGATAATGATAACAATATACACACATGTACTTGAGAACAAAACACACACACACACGCAGAATATATAGAACGAGTACAGAGGAACTGAACAAAATAGGAGCGTGGCAAGAACAAACGCAACAATCGGCGGGAATAAAGCGCTTACCCTAAAATCAATGCCGACTGTGCTGAGGAAATAGCTCGGCACATAGCGACCGTCTCGGAAACGGATCAGGAGCGAGGTCTTGCCCACTCCCGAGTCGCCCAGCATTATGACCTGCGATAGCCGCCGTCAAGTGATATAGGAGATATATAGGATATATGTTTCAGTCATTATATACATAGGTAATGGATAATATCTGGTCCTCCTCAAGTCGCGGTTAGACTTATCTTTGCCATCATTTATGCGCCCGGCCCTAATGTTGTGGTCTAAATATTTAATGGGTTGCTTATGAATTTTACATGCCCCTCCCATGGATTGCTGAGAGCTCTCGATTGCAGGGAATACTCCCACCCCCCATGAAATCCCCGATTCCCCGAATCCTTTTTAAAGGCTGTCTGCCTGCCAGCTGATGTTGACTTAGCCGGAATACGCAGATTTACATACGGGGTTCGGTTATGCAAACACTGCAATTGCTGATTTGCCAGGGGAAAACCCGTATTTGCCCGCTGCTAACTAGACGAATATTTTACCCGAATATCGTATTCCTACAAGCAGAGAAAAGCCTTGAAATAAATGGAAATATGCAAAAGTAAAATATAATAATGTGGAAATGTTGAGTTTACTGATTTTAATTGGAAGTTTTATTTTCGCTTAAATCGGTTGGTTACAACTAAATTTAAAAATACTTAATAAAATAATATAGAACAAGTTTTAATGTTGTCAATTTGTTTTAATAAATGTAATATTTAATAATATAATTTGTACCAGATAGTTACTAGAACTTGTTCAAAATGTTATTAGATCTTTAGTATAAATAATATTTAATAATTTAGTTAAGTACAAACTGAGATAATAACCCAAACAGCGCTTTTCTCTGTGCATTTGAGCTCCATACCTGGCCCAAATTAAAATCGAAATTGTTTAAACAATTGCTTACATCGGAGCCAACTAATTTGCACACTTTAAATGGCTTTAAAGCCGCCTGGAGGGATTTATGCAAATGTTAGTGCCACCTCGCCTTGGCGTTTAACGAGCGCGACAAATAAATGAAATTTTTATGCAGCTCCTGTTTTATACATTTTTCATTTCCCCAACTTGGGGACTGACTTGGCTGGCAGCCGGTTGACAGGAAGTCGCCGCCAGGAGTCGCAGTCCTGTGTCATAATTCCCCAGAATTATTCTAATCAACAGCAGCTGCAGCTGGGGGCCGGAATGTCACAAAAACTTTGCTCTCCGAATGAAGAGAAGGAACTTTCCCTTTGCCGCCGCCCGGCCATTTAATTTCCTTTGTCAGTGTGCACTTATTGAATTTTATGACTTTATTTTCGTCTGCTTATGTAAATCACATTGTAAATCAGGCCGAAAGCCGATCAGGGCCCGGCGAATAAAAGCCGGCTCGTAAAAGTCACAGGCAGTCAAACAAAAAGGTATAATACATAAATCAAATTGCGGCCGAAGGATGAGCACTTGGCCCCCAGACTGCGTATGTATGAGCCAAAAAAAGAAAGTTACTGCTTGGAACGCCTTTGTTGTCGCCTTTTTGTGAATGCAAATTGGCAGTTGACGAGTTGAATCGAAAAAGGGATTTTTCTTTGCGTCATTTCGGGGGGAATTTCTGCAGCAGGGGCTCCAATTTATTTTTTCCAACTAAGAATATTATATTTGAATGTTTAAAAGTTGAATGGAAATTGTACTTCTGATGAAACAACAACATTTGCGCTTCCTAATTAAATATTTCTGAGAGCAAGTACTTATGAACTCCCCTTCCCTGCTATATTAAAAAAAAAAACCTAAAATTTAACTTGATTTTATATTTGTTCCTTTGATATATTCCTTGTCCCGGTAACCATTAACAGATGCCCCAAAAAGTAGCCTGCTAGCAGCAGAAATAATTCCCACTAATTGCAAAGTTTCGACGGCTTATTCACCTTGCCCATTATGTCAAAGTCCTCATCCTCCTCCGGCGCATTGGTGGATGAAATCATGCGGATGAGTGCTCGCCCGGCGTTCTTGCAGAGAGTGGCGCTGGCCCCTTCGTTGCCCGGGCCCGGGGCTGGCGGAGCAGGTGCCACAGATGCTCTGGCAGGTGCTGCTCCAGTGCCCAATCCGCCTCCTCCTCCTCCGCCGCCGGCTGAATCCAGGAGTGGCTGCAGCTCGGCCCCGCCAGCCAAGCGTACAGTGTTCAGGCGTGCCATGAAACCATTGCCGGATGACGGCAGATGCTGCGAGGCTGTCTGTGGTGCCTGATCCCGGAACAAGGATCCGGCGGTCATGTACTCCGGCAACAGCGGCTGCTGGGAGATGGACTGCTGGCGCTGGTGGACAATCACGCTGGGTCGCCGCTTCGGATAGCCATCGTCATCGGAGTCGTCCGAGGCGATGCCGTTGATCTTGTCCAGCGTTTTGGGGGGCAGCTGGCCCGGGGTGATGTGCTGCCACGTGGGCTTGACCAGCGACTCTCGTCGAGTCGGCGATCCGCTGGCCAGCGGTGAGGCACTGGCAACGGAGATGGAGGGCTTGCGTGCTCCCGAAGGACTGGCG
Source organism: Drosophila ogumai (assembly GCA_018904815.1). NCBI lineage: Eukaryota > Metazoa > Arthropoda > Insecta > Diptera > Drosophilidae > Drosophila > Drosophila ogumai. Next base: position 23,660 of record JAEIIJ010018215.1, on the reverse strand, counting down.
ATGGAGTCGCTCCGGTATCTGGTCTGCTGACGACGCATCTTGCTGAAACCTCTTTACTTCCTGCTGATTGGCCTGATTCTATATTTAACACACGCACATAAATCAATAATCTTGGCTCCGATGTCGGATGTCGGTTGAGTCTTCATTATTGATGGGCCAAAACCCACCCCCGGGACACGGTATTACGCTTCCCGACAAAAAAACAAAATACATAACTTAAGGAGAGCCCCCGCTCCTTGAAAGTTTGTTTAGGTCCCTGGATACACACGCAGGCACACACACACACAGGCGTAATTATGTACTGGCATTAAAACTCATTAAAAACCATAAACAAAATGGAGGCAAACTTTCATTATCCCCGCTGTTGTGATTGCGCTTTAATAAATAAATGTAGATGGGAATGGGAATGGAAATGGCGAAAATTTTCACTTTTCAGTTTGCTGCCATAAAACAATGGACAGGCGGGCAAGCGAGCAGGTGCAAATTGAATGTAATTTCAACGCTCTCTCTTTTTGGCCAAATGAAATAAAAACCGAAACCCACAAATGCCCCCGGGCCACAAAACAACTGTCGTTGACAACAGGCTGAACGCGGGTGGCGGGGGCTCTTTGGGGTTGGGGTGGCAAGTGGAGGGTGTCAGGTGGGCGGAAACGGAGGGAGGCTGTTGTTATTGCGGTCGCCTGTCGCTAAATCAACAGTTGGCAAGCGAACCGCAAGGCCAACGAAAGCGAAGCCAGCTCGAAGCTGTGGCTATAACTAAATTTTTGGCTAATTATGCGTCGGCCCGTTTGCCGAGGAAAATTCGGGAACAGCGGTCGTGGCCCTGTGATTAACTAGCGCTCATTAGCACCCACAAGAAAGGCCACGCTAAGTGATTACAAATCGCTTGAATGTGGCTCTCTGCTGACATGGCTTAGAGTTGTATTTTCTCAAAGAAATGTTTTATTGAGTTGGCTTTAAATTAAAAAAATATTATAATTAAATAAAATAACATAGGGTAATTTCATAAATTTTTTTAATTTTAAGTTAAACAAAAACAAACCAGTAAATAATTATTTGCAGGTGGACAGTTTTTCAAGTTTTATAGAAAAAAAAAAATCAAATTTTAAGGTAACAGAAAAGGTAGTAACTGGATTATTAAATTCTATTATTTATTACAATAAAATTAAATAATATTTAAATCCATGAGCTGTGTAGAATTTGAAGACTTTACATTAACTGAAAATTTAAGGCAATTGAAATAAGTAATGACTATTAATTAGTGAGTGTATTTTACGTAAAGACTATTATTCAGTCATTACCTATTTCAATTGCTTTAAATTCAACTTAATTATTTACTAACAAACAACAAATCTAAATAGAAAATGTTATATAAAACTGGCAGAGAGTTTTGTGAAATTAGAGGCTTTAAATTTGTTGAAAAAAGTTGAATTTAATTGTACCAAGTAATAACTAAACCGTGTTAATTAATAATACTTCAATTCGAAAAAAAGATAATATTCAAATGAAGGAGGAACATTTTTCGAGTTTAAAGGCTTACATTAACCGGAAAAAATGAAAACTTGAGATTATCAAGCTGAATTCTTTAATTGTATTTATTAAGCAATAAATAAAATGCAAAGCGATAAATAAATAAGAGAATATTTAATAGTGACTTTTTCAAGTAACTGGTTTTAAATTTACCAGGAAAATAATAAAAATAATGTAATAACCATTAATACCATAGAATTTAAAACCAAAAAAAAAAAAACAAACAAATAAGCAAATATTATAAAATATGCAAGCTAAGAATTGCAAATCAACAAAAGGAAATATTTAATAAAATTTCTCTAAGCTCGCACTCCCTGCAGAGCAATCCATAAACTAGAAATCAGATTCCGTATGGCAAAAGTTTGCCCAACTTTTATTTGCTTTGACGTTTTTGGGGTTTGCCAGCAGCAGCAGCAGCGACGGGACGTATTTCAGCCGAACTTTAATTTAATTTGCAGCTCCACAAATTGCGAAATGCCAATACATACATCAATATGCTTGTACGGCTTTCACTTTTCAGGCCAAAAACCCCTTTCGACGTGGGTGGATTGTTGGTTGGATTGCTGGCGGCGGGTCCCTTCGCCCGCAGATCCAAGCAAATTCACCCATCCATCCTTCATCCTCCGGCACGGCTGTCTGCAACCTGTCGTTTCACCTTTATTTCTTTCGCCTTTTCTGGGGCGCCTTAAAGCGCTCTTTTTTATGGCGGCTCCTCTCGGCGAGAAGGTCCTTAAATGCAGGTCAACGGCAGTGTCAGCGGACACGTGCAAACTGTTAACTACCTTTCAAAGGCGAGTAAAATGGAAAGGCAATGAAATCGGATAACCCTTGAGCCTGGGACAATTTGTTAAAGCCGAGAAAAGCACGCAATTGCCATGAATAGGAATATATATTGCGATGTTTGCCAATCGAAAAGAAGCAGTTTGCGAAAATTCAATTACTTGGAAAATGTAATTTAATTGCATTTAAACAGGTATTTGTTAAGGATTATTCAAAAGGTTAGAGATAAAATAAAATAGTATTTTTTGCCTTTAATAAAATAAATATAAATATTCGCCATCTTAAGTTTTGGCAAATCTATAAATAAAACTCAGGAGGCGCAGAAAAAGAAAGACAACTTGGTGGACATTGAAATCCGATAGTCCTCGAGACAAGGACAATTTGAGTTAAAGCCGAGCAAAGTATACATTTACAAATTAGACTTCGATCCCTGGCAACGCACTCAATAGCAGACCTTTAATTACGTCCATGGGTAAATATGTATGGCCTTTGGGCAATTCGTTTCCTTTATGCAAATATGCTGAATGATATTCAAAAAGTTTACCCTTTTTTTTCAGGTCTCGGGCCCTGGGGCTGGCGAGGGGTCAGCGGAGGTGTCGATCCATGAAACAACCTTTTGAACAGCCATCGAGCAATTTACTTTAATCAACTTAAAACGCAATGCCTGATAACAAAAGTTTTTAATTGGGTTGTCGCCGTCTCCTGCCCAGCTGGTGCTACGCCCTCCTTATTATTTATCCTACACCGGGAGTAATATCAGTGTACTTTACGTACAATAATCAAAACCCTTTATATCTACTTGTACAATTGATGAAATTTTAATTTAATCAAAGTTGTTTTGTTAAGAAAATTACATTTAATGCTGTTCAACATTTTTGTTATTATTTAAATCTATATATTAAATAAATCCAATGTGGCGTTTTTAAAAATAAACTTTAAACAGCTTTTTGATTATTTAAAAACCTTTTTAGCATAAAAACTTCATACTTTTTGTATTATTATTCTCAAATTATTCTCAGTGTTGCCTCCCGCTGCTGGTGACAACAACCGAACAGCAAAGAGACAAAAATAAAAATGAAAAAGGAAAAGAGAAATTTCCTTTCCCTGAGTACACGAAATTTGTTCAAAGTTAAAAGTTAAGCAGAATTTTTCAGTTCCTTTCATAAATTGAGTGGGCAGGAAAAGGGAGTCCCGGCCGGAGGATGGCGGGGAATCCCCATCTCCGTCTTTACCAGTGCCTGGCTTGCAGCATTCCCCGTGTAATTATACAAAGCGAAAAGCGAAAGGGAACTCAGAGCTGGATCCACGGGAAAGGAGCATGCCGACCAGCCAGTGTGACGGTTCGCCGCCCGAGAGCCCACGCACAGGACACAATGCTCATGTAAGCGTGAGGTATGTCCGGCCCACACACACACACATACTGCCCACGCATCCGCACAAGGGTAAAGGATCCCAGGAGCGCACAGATACACTGACACGCATTCAATTTTGCGCTCAATCACTCCGCTTAAACGGCAGCAAGAACAACCAAAGCGAAAGCAGAAGCAACAACATCGCCAGCAGACAGAATCGTCAGACAATAGTTTCCTGATTGTGAGGACAGCTTTAAGGAAATGACGAGCCAGAAGGATACAAGCACAGCTTGGGGCAAGATGATAGCATAAGAATATACTTGGTTTAAGCTTTTTTAGCAGTTATAAATTAATATACATAAAATTATACAAAGCAAAGAGATTAATTAATCAATGAAAACTATAACATATGGGGTTCCTTGTTCTTATCCTTAAATATATTTACATATATAGTACATATATGTATAGAAGATAAGATCTTAAAAATTTTTTCAAAATATTAGCAGAAAGATCCTTTATTTATTGAATATTTTAATTACAAAAGTTATGCAGTTTAAATAACTCAACATTTTAATAAAAAAATATGTCTTGAGCTTTTAATATATAGTGAGCAAAAACACTGCAGAAGATAATCTCTTAAAAATGCACAAAATGAAAAATGTCTACAAAACAACTAAAAAATATTCAAAAGTTCATTGACAAAAGGGCAATGTCTCTAAATCATATCAAACTCCTCAATTAAAAAATATATATTCATTTATTTTTACACTTTACGTAAACCTATAAATCTAACCGCATCTGTAGTACCTCCCACACACAGAGCCCTGTGCGATGTGAAGATTTTGAAGGGAAACTTGAAATTGATGAGAGAGCCAATTGACAGGACAAAGGGGAAATGCTTACGCGCAAAGCGTTTCCATAAAAAACTTTCAAGGCAGCCGCAGCCGCAGAACGCTTTACAGCTTACCGCCAGTGGTGGTGCATCTTTGGGGAAAGCATGTGAAAATGAAAAGAAAAGTCTCGGGGAGGACGGGCTTCCCAGGAGATTTGTGCTAGTAATCGGCTTAAATGGCCCCGTGGATGTTTCGAAACGACAAGAAACAGGACACCTGTGGCAGAGAATTTTCCAGTGCCCTCCTGCCCCCCCTTTTGAAGTTTGGGAAATCACAGACGGGGGACCAAAACCGATTTTAATTGCAAAAATCGATGGCTCGTTTATCTGGCAGAAACCTTGAAAACCACAAGCGGCTTAAAAAGAATTTCCTGAAATTGCAGCCCGATGCGAAATAATATACCAAGCTGCCTGCCATCTAGAAATTTGATGTGAGAATCAGGCGGGGGGTGGTGCTGGGGGAGATACTAACCATGACCTTGGGGCAGTTAACATTCATGCGCAAATATTGGCTCTCGCATAATTAATGCGCATTTGAAAGAAACCCGAGTCCAAGTAAACAACAATAGAACTCTGGCGAAGACAGCCCAGAGAAATCAGGCACGAAGTCAAATTGGATTACCTTCAATTGCACTGATCAAATTCCTATTAAGCGCTGGCAAAGGAACTGCAGCAAAGAAAGGACCCAAGGAAATGATCTGTCGGTTTCCCTCAACTCAATACGTTTATTAAGTTATATTAAAAAAATTGTCCTGCTCAAAGAGTCATGGTTTCACCCAAATTACTGCATGTAAATAATTTTTTAAATGTCTGTAAGTTAGTTTTAAAAATACTTTTATGCGAGTTATATCTAAAAAGTTATGTTCTCTCACAAATACTTAGTCACTTGGGTTGCTCAGGATAACCTGGACTAGAAGCCCGAATAACTACTGGGTAAATATTGAGCAAATGTGGAACTGATACTACCCAAGGCAAGGTCCGAAAACAATAGTCTTTGAACAATATCTATACATGTTTTTATTATTTTTGTTTAAAGTTATCTGAAGATAAAAATCGTTTTCATTTTGCCGATGTAAAATAAAGTTCAGATTAAGTATGTCGAATCAAAATTAAATAATAGTAAAATAATTAAATAGGTTTTAGGTAAAATTTAAATGTAAATGTAATTATTAAAGTAAATTATAAATAACTTTTCAATAAATCAAATACAGATCTATACTAAAAAAAAAAAACAACTAAATCAAATATCTTTAAACACTTTTAAATAGCTCAAAAATAATTAGGAAATATACACACACATATGTTTTCTTTTTAAATTAATTTTCAACCATATTAATAGATTTTTTAATTAATCCATTTCACCACAAAAGTCATCTAGTTTGATTAGAATTCACACATCCATTCCCCATGGCCTTTCAGGTCAAGCATCAAACAGATCATCAAATTAGAAGTCAACCGGAATTCCCAAATCCGCTCAACGCCACGGAAACCAACGAGTTTTCCGCCAAAACATTTTCCGCTGCACTTGAATTATTAAAACAGAAAGAGAGAGAGAGCGCGGACATAATTGTTTTCATTTATTTTTAAACTCGCGCAGGACCTCGTCAATTTAAACATCACACATACACACACACACACAGGAAAATGTAGCGCCAAAAATAGCAAATAAAAAATGCAGCACTTTCGAAAGCAAGATTTTACAGAATTCTCAAAGGATTAAAGGTGCACGCCAGAAATATGGAAACTCAAAACACGACGACAAGCCACTTCACTTTACGTTACGTTTCTTTTTCCGTTTCTGTTTCTGCCTTAACGGCTGGAGTCTGTGGCAACTGGAGCAGCTGGAAAATTCGAAAAGACGACCAAGGATGCGCGCGCGATGCTATGGTAGCGTCAGCGTTCAGACCCACAGATAGACTGGCTGCCTGGCTGGCTGGCGGACCCAGGAGGACTCGCATCACTCAGCTGCCGAGACCTTCGGCTTCGCTTCGATTTGAGTTCGAGTTCGAGTTGCCAGCTCGTGGGGCTTCGGTTTTTTTGGCTTTGGCTTTGGCTTTGGCTTTGAATAACCAGCAGCAGCAGCAGCCCTGGCCTAGAAACGTGGAAGCTGGCCAGCCGGGGACGGGGACAGGGGTCTCGGGGCTCAGGTGGGTGCTCAACAGGGTGAGTTCTTTTTGTAAAAGAAATATTCCAGTGCATTTATTAGGGTAAATTCATTCTTTAAATTATTCCTAAAAGGTTTTGTTTGAGTAAAATACTGGGAACTATGTAGTTCAGTTTTTTTAAACTGTGTTGAACATTTTTATTATATTATTACTATTATTAATATAGTATTTTTCTCCAAAATACGATAAAAACATTTTTGTATAAAATTAAAAAGTATCTTATATAAGCCAGTGCCATCTTAGGGTCATAACCCATCAAAGGTAGCAAATACATTTCAATGTGGTTACAATTTAAAATGTATTAAATTAATAAGATAGAAAATATTGGCACACCCTAGTGTATGTGTGTACATGGTTCCGAAGTCGAGCACGCGCCAAGCTATGCAATTGGGGCAAAGGGGAGAGGGGAAAGGAGGCAGGAGGCAGGAGGCAGGGGGTGGGCAGCATTCAAGGCAGCTGTAAACCGTTGCACTTGAACTTCATTGGCGGCCATTGCGGTGAAAGTCTGTGTCTGTCTTTGTGTCTGCGGGTGCTGTGCGGCTGTGCCTGTGTGTGGGAGCTGAGTGAAAGTGAAAGGCAGCAACAGGTCGCGTGAGTGTGTGGGTGTGCGAGCGAGTGTAGCTGCTGCAAACACAACCACACACAGCAATCAATGTCAACAACGTGGAAAAGGTCGAACGCAGCCACGGTTTATATTTACCAACAGGGGGAAAAATCAATTTGGGGGATTTATTCCTGCCCGCCAAAAATAGAAAATCTCCGGCGATTACCCCAACAATATGTTGCCTATTTAGCGGGGCAAATAAATGCACAGTGCAAAAAGGTGGCTCTTACCGCTTTTATTTTATTTAAAATTTAAAACAAACAAAAACATAAAAGCAAGGAAAACATTTTGGAATTTTAGGTAGAAAGATAATTAAAGGGGAACCATTATTTAATTAACATTATTTTACTTACTTGTTAACAATTAAATCGAGATTCGTGTTTTCCTAATACGAAAACAATTTTTAAATATTTCAAAAGATAGCGTTATATCAAAGCAAACTACAGGCGATTTAATCGGAAGTTATCCCAAAACTACCTCCACTATTTCTCTCCGTATACAGGCGAATACTTGTATTACGAACGGCAAGTAAGCAGCTGTTCCCCAATTACACACGCACATACAGCAGGCAGGCACACACAGACACACTACAAAAGCGAACCCATTCGAATGTGCGCTCACAAATACAATGGGAGGAGTCAAAGGGACACTGCAGGGGCGGAGTCAGGCGGTGGTCCAGGGGCGGGCTACTGTGCGGGTTACATGCAGCAGGCAGCGCTACGGATTCACCCACAATCCCAGGACTCTCACCTACGCGAATTTCGGAATATATATGTACCATATAGCCCTTATGGTCGAATCTCGCGTAACTCGAACAACAAAAAATAAAAGGCGTGATTCGATGTTTAGCATATGTATTGTCGCAAAGTAGATTGGTTTCTTGTTAGGAAATTATCTAAAGTAATAGTCATTTATGTATATTTCCCATTACTTCATATTGAAAGCAGGTAAATTTCTTCTTAATATTATTTGTTATTAACTTTACGTTTTTTCAAATGAACTCATTAGCAACAAGAATTTAATGTTAGTTTAAGTTCGAGTTACAAAAGATTCAACGCGGCAGGCGGTCAACATGTACAGGATCGATCGTATTCATAAAACTCACCGTTAATGCGATGCCCACTGTGGCAGAGAAGGAGCCCAGCCGGAACTCGCCCGTGTTGTATTTGACCAGGAACGAGGTCTTGCCCACTCCGGAGTCGCCCAGCAGGATAGTCTTGTGGTTGACGGTGTCGTCGAAGGGTTGCTGGTGAGCGGCTGGCGGTGCCTGGTGCATGTCCACCTCGTCATAGCGATACGATCGCCAGCCATCGTCATAGTCGTCGTAGTCCTCGTTGCCGTAAGCGTACATCTGCAGGGCCTCGCGTGACGGCCGATAGCCCGGATATCCTGTGGCCGAGCGCTGAACGGGCGCCATGATGGACTCGTCATGGTAGTGATGGCTTCCGGTCAGGCTCTGCTGGCTGTGGTGATGGTGATGCGGATTGTGGTGGTGCTGCGTCGTTGTCGATACGGAGGCGGGGGCTGCCGGCGGGTTGTAACAGCCATCGCCGAAGGGGCGACGGCGCAGCTCCTCGATCCTGGCCTGCGTCGTCTCAGCGTCCTCAAAGACGTCGTCGCTCATGCTGCTAGCGTCGTCGGGATGCGCCGCTCCCGCTGCTGCTCCTGTCGTTCCCGTTCCCGCCGCTGTGGTGGCCATTCTTCTGACAAGGCGTGTGTCTTGGCCAAAAGCCCTGGGTCGAGCTTTTATCCTGAGCTTTTGTGGTTTCAGACTATCCTTAAGGCGTTTACATTTGTCTACTGTCTAAGAGACTGGATGAGCTTTTACCTTGTCGTTTCTTCTCATTTATATTATTTTGGTAAGCAGGCTTTTGTCCTTCTATATTCCTTCTTGAAACTCAAGAATCTTGTACAGTCAAATTATGTGCAATTTCTCTTTCTTTTTTTTTTTATCGAAAGCAGGACTCTATCTTCTATCCTTCTGTTGTCTGTATGATAAGCTTTACGTCTGGGCTTTAAGTTATTTCTCGCTTATTTCACGGCAGATTTGAACGTTTTTTTATAGTTTTTCTGATTTTGAAAAGACTTCCTTGACTTTTCTTTTTACGATAGAATTTTGAAATCTACCGCTCTGACGAAGCTTTTATCCTGCGGCTTTTCGTTGACAGTTGTCCTGAGCTTTGGCGAGCTTTCTCTCTCTTTATCTCTCTTTATGACTTTGACATTTACCGTTGCCTTCACTGCCTCTGCCTCTGCCTGCGCCAGCGTCGCTGCCGTCCGGTTGTGTGGCACGTTTTCTGAATGAACTCGCTTTTCGGGGCTTTCGGCGCGGTTTGGGGGCGGTTGCTATTATTATTTCCTATCCTCTATTCGCAATAAGCTTAATATTTGGCCAGCCTTATCAGTTGGCCTGCTTCCCTAATCGTTATTCGTTAGTTTCGCCTTTCAGCTCCAGTGCCATCGAACTTGGTATTGGTTTTTCCCTTCTGGGCTGTTGTTTTCTTGGTGTTTTGTTTGAAGCCACTAATTAATCGTTATCTATGTAAATTGTAACTAGCTAAACATATTGACTAAGACTTTATAGGTTATGCGCTAATTGGTGCTGTTTTCACTATGCATTAAGCTATTATTTATTTATAAATATGGCATGCAATGGGTTTGCTTGGTGTTTTTCCTTATTATTTTGTTGTTATTCGGTTAAAGCTTTGTGTTAATTTCCCGTTCTCCTTCGCGTTAAATAAATTAACTTTCCAGTTGTGGCTTGTGGGTCTTTCGGCGAAAATACTTTGTTTGATTTTGTGGGTTTTTGAGTTTGTGTTCTTGGTGTCGTTCCCGTTGTTGTTGGTGTTGTTGTTGGTATTTCACTATCACAGCATAAATTAAATAATGTCATCGTAGTTGCCGCCCCCGCCACGCGAACCCTCGGCCAACACACAACTGGTAAAAAATATCTGCAGTCGCCACTTCCTTTCGACATCCTTTCTTCCGAGCTTTTAATGTGGCTTTCTCGTGCTTTTCCTTTGCTTTCTCTTTCTCCCACCCACTTCAAGACGATCTGGTACTTTTGGTCGCTCGTGAACGAAAAGTCTGGCAGCACCGATGCGTTGCCAGACTTTTCGCTTTACCCTCAGCTGGGTGAACAGAGGTTGTAGTATCAGATTAAGTTCGAGTCTCAGTTGTGGTTCAAAAATCAGGTGTGGATTTTTTAGAGGGAAATTTCAACTTTTTGAGATTTTTTTGTGTTAAAGCCAAATTTGCATCTGGTAACACTTATTATTGCTACTACGGTCACACTACTGCTAACAAAAACGCGAAAAGCAGAATTGTAAAAATTGGAAATTGCAAACAATAATAAATAATCGAGTCATACACAACGCGAATTAATTAAAAATGACTGGACGCGGCAAGGGGGGCAAGGGGAAGGTGGTGCGCGAGAATGTGCAGGACGATCGGGACGATTTCCTGGTGTACGCGGCGGAGAAAATAATCCAGAAGCGCGTTAGAAAGGTGAGCGCTCGTAAACAAATGCGTGGAAAGCAGCGAAAAGGGAAATGCCCGAATGCAGGACGTTGTTTGCGCAGCACACGGGCTATGGAATATATGTGGTCGAAGCGGCACAAGGTCACATGTCCTTCGACATTTTTGGGCAAAGGACATCTGCTGCAGCAACCACCATTTGCACGCTGCATGTTTGCGAGTGTGCGTGTGGTTGTGTGTGAGGAGTGCGTACGCGACGTGTCTGTGTGTGTGGAGAGGCTTCGAGATGTTTTTGTTGCGCTTCGAAGATGGAAAATCAATTAATTGTTGTCTCCTTGCATTTGCATTCTCAATTTTCTCTTGCAGGGCACCGTGGAGTACCGCGTAAAGTGGAAGGGCTGGAACCAGCGCTACAACACCTGGGAGCCTGAAGTGAACATTCTGGACCGCCGCCTGATCGACATCTACGAGCAGAGTAACAAATCGGCGGGCACGCCATCCAAACGCGGCTTGAAGAAGAAGGAGAAGGAGCCCGATCCGGAGCCGGAGCAGGAATCCGAGGAGGACGAGTATACGTTTACCGGCGACGATGTGGACACTAGCCTTGCCACCACATCGACTGCCGGCGGTCCGATACACGATCCCGAGGCGAAGAAGGAGAAGGAGAAGAAGCACCATCACCAGCATCATCACCACCATCACCACATCAAGTCCGAACGAGGCGGCGGTCGACGTTCTGAGTCGCCGCTGTCGCATCATCACCATCACCACCACCACGAGTCGAAAAGGCAGCGCATGGAGCACAGCTCCTCCTCGAACAGCAGCTCCACGCACAACTCCTTTGTCCCGGAGGCCGACACTAACTCGTCCAGCTCCGAGGATCAGCCGCTGATCGGCACCAAGCGCAAGGCCGAGGTGCTCAAGGAGTCAGGTAAGATTGGTGTGACAATCAAGACCTCTCCGGACGGACCCGTCGCCAAGCCTCAGCCGCCGCAGCAGCACCAGCCAGGCCCACTGGAGAAGCTCCAATCTGCGATCCCCGATCATCAGCAGGCAGAGAAAATAGCCAGCGAGGCAGTCACACCTCTGAAATCGGAACTGCAGGCCCCCACGCAAACGGCCAGTGAAGCCATCTCCACGCCCGCTGAGTCTGTCGCCGAGGAGGATGAGGCTGTAACCGGCGAGAGTACCCAGCAACAGCCGCCGCAGGAGAACAACAATATACCAAAAGCGTGCAACAACCAGCAGAACCTGACCATCAACCAGAAGCAGCCGCTGACACCTCTGTCGCCGCGCGCTCTGCCGCCGCGCTTCTGGCTGCCGGCCAAGTGCAACATATCCAACCGCGTGGTGATAACCGATGTCACCGTCAACCTGGAGACCGTCACCATACGCGAGTGCAAGACGGAGCGCGGATTCTTTCGCGAGCGCGACATGAAGGGCGACTCGTCGCCAGTGGCTTGAGCTCCGGTCCAATTGATGCGGAAGCCTGAAACAATTGTAAATAGAGAAACCAAAATGGAGATGGAGGAGGCGTTGGGAGAGGAGGCACTAACAAATCCGCACTAAACGTTGCTAAGCATTTTCTCCCTAGGACGTAATTATTTATTGTATTTATTTTTAGCGTAGTTTTTAGTTTGTTTGACTAGCTATTAGTATTGTTTTATTACAATGTTTACCCTGCAATTGGTGTCTTGAGCAAGTGCAAAAGTTCATTTACCGAAAGACTGACATTTTACCTGTGCAATTTATTTTGAAATTTACAATTTACAAGTTTTAAATTCCCGTAAAAGATTTATAAATTTTAGTATTCCCTAATGACAAGTGCAAATATTTACCTGATTGAACCTTTCCTGCAATATCGCATAGAGCTGTGCTGTCTTTTTGTAAATGAACAGTGTTGCGGCTGCTCAACGTGCCAGTGCAATAGATTGTATATCCTGCGGCATAGAATAGGTATGTCCAAGGCCTTGTAAAAACAAAATGAATACGCAAATTTTTGGAGTTCTGTTCTGGAGTTTCCACCAATATACAAATTGGGGAAGTCGTATGGCGCTTCTCATCTTGTTATTATAAGGTCTGGTAAGGCGTACATACAAGTTTACCAAAGACATAAGAATTACTAAAATACGTAACGCCATATGATTGCTTTGCATACGATTTTTCGTGCTGGCAAATTCTATTTATAGATTTTTACGAAGAGATTGTCGTAGCCGTCAAAAAGTAGCCCCATATTGCAAAACTAATGTATGGCCGTTACTCATCTTAATAATTTTAATGTCTCTGAGTATATATATTTATTTACACACATATATTGTATGTATATTTTTCTACAACACTTTGAATCTGATGGAGGACAACACGAGACACTCATACGCTACAAAATCGAACTCTATGCGAAACCGAAGCAATTGTTGATTACGCTTGATATATGCAATTATACACCAACCGAAACTGAAGCATATACATATTATTCATATATTCTCGAGTATCCCAATGTTGTATTTGTTTATTATTACATATATTTCCTCGCGCCGACTGATTTTACAAAAACGAAACCCCAAAAAGATATATATTGTAGCTTGATAAATACTTTTAGAATTTAGCTAACCAAAATCTCCACTTAATATTTATTTTATACCTGGGCTGCCCAAGTGCTGGCTGGATGGGTTCTGATACGTAATTCCGAATTAATAACCCATCTGTTCACCACTTGGTCCCATTGTAATTGTATTTTATGAACCGCCCAATCCCATGGAAATTTCTTGGGAGCTTTGGGGAATTTACAAGTTCTTGTTTATTTTGCAAAGTCGGAATCCGAATTGGCTAGTTCTTAGTTGCGGCGCTAATTCCACACAAAAACCACTCAAAAGGTACCTTTTGACGTTCTGTAATAAGTCTATAACTTTAATGTTATTGCCGGTATATCGATTGTAAATAATAAATTAAATAGAAGCAACCAAAGTCTATTTCTACTTCCTACTGCTGGGACAATATCGAGGGAATATCTGCGTCAAGGGGGAACTAAACATAGGAATTAGGGATAAGGGCTACCAATCAACTAGTTTGTACACTCTTTAGATGTCCAGATCCACGCCAGGCCGGTCTCATAAGGGTCGGTACTTGTTGATGAACGAGTTGATGATGGGCGCCACCTTCTCCGGCTCGTTGAGGTGGACGTGGTGCGTTCCCTCCACCTCGTGGTACTCGAAGAGGGGATTGTGCCGCAGCTCGGCCAGCGTGGCATCGTAGTACTCCTTGCGTTCGTAGTACGGCGCCTGCAGGGCCTTGATGAACAGATGCGGGCACTTGATCCGCCGCGCCATCTCCAGCGGCACCTCGTGGTGCAGCGTGTAGAAGAGCGAGGACTTGAGTCGGTTGTCGCGGGAGAAGTAATACTTGTGCGGCTCATGGGTCGAAGGCCTGCAGTTTCGCTGCAGCAGGTACTTGCAGGAGTCCAGCGACACGGATTTGTTGGAGCCCTCGTGCAGTCGGTTCACCAACTCGTCCCACTCGTACGCCGGCGGCTCTGAACCGCTCTTTAGCCTCCGTTCCAGCTTCAAGGTGGCCTCCAGTCGCTCGCCCAGCCCATCCACAATTTGGCGCGCACTCCTGATCGGCGGCTTCAGCACGTCAATGCCCACGAATAGATCCACTTTGTCCGGAAACAAGGCGCTGAACACGAATCCATTGATGGAGCTCATCGAGTGGCCCAGTATGGATATCTTGTCCCAGTTATAGTCGTCCATCAGCCGACGCACGATCAGCACCAGGTCGATGGAGTGATAGGAAGTGCCGGCCGGCAACCAGGAAGACAGGCCGTGACCCGGAGCATCGATGCTCAGGAAGGAGAGATGCTGGGGCAGCAGGGGAGCCAGGGTGTCGAAGGTCCCGGCGTTATCCTGCCATCCGTGCATGCCCACAATGGGCCGCACATGCTTGGGTCCGTACCACTTGCCAGCGATCTTTCCCCAAGGAACGGGTATAGAGATTTCCTCATACTAAAAGTGAATGTCATCATGATAACGGATAAAAGCGAGAAATAACGTGACTACCTACGTGCTTGGTCAGGATCTTGAGGGGCTTGCTCGAACCACTGCTCGAGTGCCGGACACTCTGGATACTTGGAAGCTTTATCAGCAGACGTAGACTTCTGTGCATCTTTATTTCGCGGCAGCGACTATTTGTGTTGAGTAATGCAATGGCACGTTGTTTTGTTCCGCCGCCGACGATAGACGGTGATGTTCTGTCCCGAGATTTCACCACGCATGGATTGGGATGAGGCAGCGCTGTGCTTTGCCAGATGAACTTTGATCACCTTGGCCTTGGTCAGTTTCTTTGGCTTACTTTTTGATGGTATTAATCACCCGTTCGAAGTCGCACTGTAGCGTAGAGATGGCAATAAGTCGATAAGCAAATCGATTAATATGATTTATTTGCTTTTATATTTTTATTTCGGGAGTTGAAAAAATTCTTAATGCTTTTTAAATGAATAATTTACCAATTGATAAATCTTCATTTAAATAATCAAAATATAAATTATTTAAGTTAAATAATATTATATATTATTACGATTACATTGGAGCTTTGCAATAGACACCCTGTATAAAACGCCCATCCGCAGGTTCCATAAACAGCTGTTGATAAGTGTTTATAATTTTATACGTGCTCGCCGTTTGTACCTGTCAGGTGAATAATTAAATTAAGCTTTGTGGGGAAATCACTGCAACCTCCCAATCGGGACACAACCACTTCATAGCAACTGTTGCCGATCGAAGCCATGGAGACCAGGAAACGTGAGTTACGATTCGCCATAGCCGCCAAGGAGGCAGGCCAGGCCACCTTGACCTTTAAACTTTCAATGCGACGCCGGCACTGCTTTGGATTCGATTTAGCCGATTTTCGTTTTTTGGCTTTTTCTCTTCTTTGTTTACTTTCCGATTTTCTCGCCGTTTGCATTTTGTTAACTAATCGCACGGCTAATCTCGGCGCTCACAGCTCTCGGTGCCACTGATAAGCCCCGAATTGGTGTAAACTTTGGAATGGAAGCTCATTCTGTTTTTGGACATTCATTTCAGCGGGCGGCAGCATGGACTCGGACGACAACTCAAGTGGGACCATCGGCAGCGATCTCGGCCAGCGTTATCGGCATGCGGGTGACTTGTCCGGAGAGCCGCCAACGAGGCCAGTAAGTGAACTTTGATCCGCCTCGTTGCACTTTTTTCCTCTTTGCAGGGGTTAATTTTCTTGTTTCTAAACAAGTTTTCAAAGCATTTACAGGTCAACCTTTCCATATGGAAATCCTAAAACAAAACCAATAGAATGGAATGCAGATAGTTTCTACTAAAAAAGCATAGTATTTGGGAATAGGAATACGTTTTAATGTCTAGGCACAACAAAGAATGTTCAGAGCTTCTTGGCAAACTAGAGTCATAAAAGCGCGTTCCGGTTTTCACTTTCAAACAATTTGCTCAAATTCGTTATGCAAAAAATAATCAAATTAAGCCACTTAAATTCACCTTTCGTAAAAGAAGAAGTCGTAAAATTAATCACATTTACATACGCTTGAGAGTAATATAATATTAGAAACCTCATTTCGAGGTCTTAGAAAGGTTTATTAAAGCTTTAAAATAAGTATTATACTTCGTTGAACCACCAAATGACTTATTATTTCGGTTTCAGTTCGCCGAGATCAGCATCACTGTTCCATGGGGACATATATCGGGCAAATGGTACGGACCACAGAACGTCCAGCCGATTCTGGGCCTGCACGGTTGGCAGGACAACGCTGGCACCTTCGATCGCCTCATGCCGCTGCTCTCGCCGGAGGTGGCCTTCCTATCGATCGACCTGCCCGGCCATGGGTTGTCCTCCCGCCTGCCCGATGGCTGCTACTACAACTCGGTGGACAATCTGTATGTTATCCGACTCATCATGAAGCAGTACAAGTGGGAGAAGGTGTCCTTGGTGGGCCACTCCATGTCGTCCATCATTTGCTTTGTGTTCGCCGCCGTCTTTCCGGACAAGGTGGACATGATCATTGGGATAGACGCCCTGAAGCCGCACCAGCGCCCATATCCCTCGGTCATACGGACCATGGAGACGCGGTTGGATGAGTTCCTCCGCGAGGACGAGCGGAACCGTAGCAAAAACGAACCGCCGAGCTACACCTACGACGAGCTGATCGAACGGGTGTACATCGGCACCTTCCACTCGGTGAACAAGGAGCACTGCAAGCATTTGATGGCCCGCAACATCGGCAAGTCGGAGAAGTATCCGGACAAGTACTTCTTCTGCCGCGACCGGCGCCTCAAGTTCTACAACTATGCCATTGGCTCCCAGGAGCTCTGCGTGGAGATGGCCAATCGCATCGCATGCCCCTACCTGTTCATCAAGGCCGCCCAGTCCTCGTATTTCGAGGACAAGAAGTACTACGACGAGGTGCTGGACGTGCTGGTGAAGAAGCCCAACTTCGAGTATCTGGAGGTTAATGGCTCGCACCATGTGCACATGAACGACCCGGAGGCCATTATCGGACCGGTCAACAGCTTCATTCAGCGCTTCGGGCCGGCGGCAGCGGCTGCCTCACGCCAGAAGGCCAAGGAGGCGAAGGAGAGCAAGCTCTAGAGGCTCCAAAAATACGACCATGCGGGTAAAATGGGGCTTATTTATTATTGCACAGGTTTTTATACTTAATTGTTGATTATGTGATCGTCGCAGAGGACTCGTCTCTGCTTTAAATACAAACTGTACATATGCCGAATGGTGGCTCGACTCCGATTCATGGGGAGGTCTTGAAGGATACCAGGAAACAGGTTATGCGTAAAGAGCTTAACCCTTTTTGGTTTCCTGATGCAAAGTTTTGGGAATTGTTTGCAATGCACTTGCAAGTTTAAGGTCAACTTAAAAAAATATCAGAATTTAAAAAGTAAGTTGCACTTTGATGAAGATATCTACCTTGAAACGCCTAAGCATAGCTCTTCTTTTTAACCTTGAAATATTTATAATTATGAAACGCAGAATTTATAATACTGTTTTACAGCTTACACTTAATTTTTTTTTTAAATTTCAGCAAAAGCATCGAATGTGATGATCGGTTGGTAATAAAGTAGCTTACCTTATCACCTATGGACTCCATAAGATGTCTTAAAGTTCAATGGAATTAAGCTCGACTGTAAAAGAGTTGTAAGTTTTCGGCAGAAGTCATTTGCTTTGCAGCCGCCGGCAGTAGCAGTTGACCTACATCTTGGCCAAGTAGAATCCCATGCAGCGAAAGTGTTAATAACCCGCAAACCAGTTTTCCCAAATCCCAGCCGGCGCGCGGCTGTTGCATCATTTTCTAGACGCTTTCTTGGCAACAGCCGACAAGCCGTGGAGGTCAGCCTCTGTTGTCGGATTTACATGGAAATGTGCCTTAAACTACATATATTTTTAAAAATAACTGATCTGAGGCAATGTGGAAAGAGAAGCCAAGTAAGTTGATGGCCCTGTGGCCTCCACATTTGTGTGTGCATACATGGTTCGCCTCATCTTCTGCTCTTCTGCCTTGGCCAGTTCCTGGGTCTGGTTTGCAGAATGATAAACGATCTTGGACAGCCTCTTAATTTGTCTCAAATTGGTTACCGATTTAATATGCGAGAAGTATTGATTTAATTTAGAAAAAACACACCTTTAAAGATATGTTTTTAGTTCCTGAATGAGATATCGTTTTAATGAATGAACAGAAACTAGAGGCATGTTTTTTGGCACGTCAACTATGGGAAAATTTTGCTTTGACTTAAAATCGCGTTAAAAAAAAACTCTAGTTAACAGCTCGTATGTGTGACACGTTAAAATAAATAATAATATGTTAAAATATAACACAATTTATATGCAATTGGGGACTGCAAATTATGAATTCGAATGAGGCGGCTGAGCTTTCAAGTTTTTGGCTTATCTAGTACACCGATTTCCATAATGAAGACAACATTAGCTCGGTTCATATGATCAGCATGGCTGTGGATATATTTGATGGAGTTTTTCAAAGTATTTTTTGACTTTTGTAGTGGGTTTATGTACAGACTTGTTAAAACTAGATATAACTCATTTTTAGCCACTAGAGCACTGACTAGGCCTTAAATGGGGTATCCAATCCGGGCTTACTGCTGCTGCTGGGGGTGGGCTGCAATGTACTCCAGGGCGCGGAGGATGGCCTCTGGAATTGGGGGAGGAGTGGGCAGGTGAGCGCCTTGAGGCTGGAAGCCGTTCTCGTCGGCGATGTAGGTCAGCGAGATCGGGATGCCTTCGGGAGACACGTAGCTCGCGCTGCCACTAACTCCATTCGCATTTCCAGCCTCCTGGGCCTGGATGCCATTGCTGGTCTCAAAGGCGAATTTGTAGTTGCCCTCGGGATCGGATGGGTCGGAATCCTCGCGGGTGATCACGGCATCTTTGTTGATGTTATCCGCATAGACGGTGGCCAGCATCAAGGCGGCGAGCAGGCAGAGCGACTGAAATGGGCATCCGATCATGACCTGGATCCTTCCGAGCACCAAAGGCGCATCATACTCACAAGCTTGAACATCTTGCTGGTTTCTGGGGTTGTATAATCCACACTGGTTGGGTGATCTTCGGAGGCGGTGGCTTTTATAGCCAGCATCCGATCTCCGGCGGCGCTGCCGGCGCCTGCGCCAGCTTTGGCGTTGGCGTCTCCATAGCCACCGCCGCCGCTGACGTCTCTAATCTGGCTCTGAACTCCAAACTAAATATCAAACTTAATATGTTTGTGTGTTTCTTATTTTTTTTTTTTTCGGCAAGAGCAGCATACCGATCGAATTAAATAAAATTCAGCGCAAATGCAGTAAAAAACAAAGCTGGAAAGGAGGTCTAGATGGAGGGACTGGAACTTGGAAATACCCTTGCTATATGATAAGCAAAGGTGCAATTATGCAGCCCGGAACTTGCCAGATGATATTATATAATGATGGATTATAAAGAACCGTACAAATCGAAAGCAAGGTCTACTTTTGGGGAATACCCTTGCCATTATAATGATCAAATATTTCCAAGAATATTATAAGTTTTATTAAATGTATGTATACTAATTTAAGACCTTTTTTATTAATATTTTAAGATATTTTATTATAAAAAAGGTTACCTTATACAGACCATACAATATTCACGGGGTGGAGTTTTGAATGCTATATTAAAATGGATCATTCTTTTTAAGATCAATTGTATTAAAATTGTATCAAAAGAAGTCTTGAAGGTTTATACAATGTACAGAAGATTAACCCTTTGTCTATTTTTTGAAACATTTTCCAATCCATATATTGTATTTAACTTGTAGAGCATTTGGCCAACTCCAAGTTAAAGCTAAAATAACCACATAAAGGGTATAATGGAGCACCTGAACCCATTCCAAGTGGCTGCCGCTGATGGATCCACATCTGCCTCGGTGGCGGTAATCACCGAGCCGACTTTGCACTTAATGGCTAATAGTTTTGAATAGCTTTTTGGGTGTTTGGGTTTTCTCGATGGTGGTAATGGCACATGTGACATTCAAGGGGTTACTTCGGAGACGGGCCTGGATTTGGAAGGGGCCAGCCACTCGTGCCGAATAAATTTAAATCAGTCCAATTTATCATCCGTTTTCAATTTCGATTTCATTTGGTAGCTTGGCTGGGGATGAGCGCGCAGGCGGAGAACCTGTTTGCTCATCAAGGAATTCTTGATTCCCTCTCAAAGATCTCAGCAAGCTCACCACATTAGCATACAAATTTGTTGGCCAGTAATAAATTACAGGTCGCTGGGCCTAAACGCACTTAGCACTCCGGCTAATAAAATGCCCATTAATCGCCGCCCCACCTGATCTGGCAAACTAGTTCAGCCCGCCAAGAGCCTATCTCTGTCTCCGGCATCCGATCCCTAACCATATTCTGTGACGTCTCCGACAGATGGCAGCAACATTCACAAAAATTTGAATTGTTAAATTAGCAAAACACAAAAAACAGAGTCGAACTTCACAGATAATTTCGGCGTCTGCTTATGATTATGCATAGTAGGTAGATGCATTCCCGAATTATAACGTCCAATTATTCAGACATTCTATAACGGTGTGCGAACCACTTTTTAATCAATATTTGCATATGGTTTTATTTATTTATAAAACTGCAAATACCCGTTGAAATCAGATACAACGTGTTTCCATTTACGGCTGCAGCTTGGCCTGCATGGACAGTAGACTCAACTTGAGTTGGACTCAAGGTTTCTGGACAGAATTCCAATCGAATTTTGAGCCGTATACCAGGATGATGACAAAATATAAGGGCTCTGCTTGAAAATCCTGATTAGCTGAATGCGCGGGGGTCTACAGGATGGGAGACAAAGAGGCATCCTAGAAGGGAATACCAAGGTGTTAATCCTTGCAAATTATGCAAGGCATTCTGACAGACAATTCCTGAAAATAATTTCTGTTTAACAACCGAAGAATTATAACATTAATAAAGCCTACTGGCCAAGGTGTGAACCACATTTAATTGCTAGCCGGGGCAAGTCAGGTTTTTGGGGCTAAACAAACACTTCCTTATTGACCAAAATGATTCTCGACTATTAACAGCGATTTCGGAAGATGTTTGCTACGCTAATTTCGCAACAAAATAGCTAAATAAATAAATTTGTTCAATCTTATCGCTTGGTCCGTGGCAATTAATCAATTCGCCGGACTTCAAAGTAAACAATTAATTAAAGTCATAAATGTAGGGTATCAGAAGATCACACATTGCACTGGTTTCTCGGACGATCTTCGGCGGCGCTCCGGGTGACATGCTGCCAGGTGAACTGACCTTGCCCATCTCCCTCTCCGTCTGCGAGATGATTTCAACAGCCTTCCAGGGGCAGTGTGCACCTGCCAGCTCCACTCCACACTCAGCACTTCATGGAAGCCCTGGGCGCATCTCCAATTGAAAGTTGTAACAAGAAATCTCACGGGGGAATTTCCAGCGGTTTGTGAATGAGCCGGAGCCGAAGGCGAGAAGGCATTAAAGACCAATTTTTATTTGTACGCAAGTTAGCATTTACTTTTAGTGGAATCGAAAACCGAAACCGAAACTGAAACCGAATTAAAGCGTACAATATAAATTGTTGGCAAATGACTCATGTCTTTTGGCTATAGTTCGGCTAAGCATTGTTGTTATTGTTCCCATTATTGGCGGTATGATAATACAAGTTTTTGGCAATTATTGCCGCCCGAAGTGCGGGGTCCTCGGTTCCGAAAACCCGTTCGAGTGCCGCCTGTAACTGAAGACACAAGGGTCTCTCTCGGTCTCATCCATATAAAAGACGCACTTGAGCTGATCGAATTAAACAGTTGCACTGCAAGCAGCGCCATCACAGCACCATCTTCTTAATCAAAACTCTCCAACTCATCCGAGATGTACAAATATGTGAGTATTGCTGCCGAGCTGGCCCCGGATATCCTCTGACCACGGTCTCCCTATCGAATATTAAAGCTGTTCTGCCTGGCTCTGATCGGCTGCGCCTGCGCCGACAATATCAACAAGGACGCCCAGATCCGAAGCTTCCAGAACGAGGCCAGCGACGCGGAGGGCAATTACCAGTTCGCCTATGAGACCAGCAATGGCATCCAATACCAGGAGGCGGGCAATCCCAATGGGGCGCGCGGTGCCCTTGCCTATGTGTCGCCCGAGGGCGAGCACATCTCGCTGAGCTACACCGCCGACGAGGAGGGCTTTCACCCGGTGGGTGATCACCTTCCCACACCGCCTCCAGTGCCAGCCTACATCCTGCGCGCCCTGGAGTACATTCGCACTCATCCTCCGTCGCCCGCCCAGAAGGATCAGCAGTAAGCGGGAGTAGCAGCAGCACCACCACCACCACAAGTCCCTAACCAGTCATTGTTATTTAGAGATCTGCATCGCAGGTCGCACTAGGAGTTATCGTTAATAAAGAGCAAGATAAGGGAAGAGAAGTTTACAAGGGTATATAATCTTGGGCTTCTTATCTGAGGAATCTATGGGCAGGCGAAGACGGAGGAGAAGGCGATGAAGCGGGACCAGGAATCAGCGAAACTCTAAAGGCGTGCCATAGAAATTCGGTCTTAAATAAATCAAAGTCTCTCTAAATGGAAATGGAATTTTATTTAGAATGTCAAGTATATTCTATATCTAGTCAAGCCTTGATTTAAGCTTGGATGGGGTTCATTGCCCTTCAATACTGTCCAGCTTACGCTGCGTTTCCTTAAAATTTACAGGTTTGTATTTTCGCAACTGGCAGTGTAGAAATTGTCCAGAGTCCCAAAGAAAATTTTGGTTATGGGTAGTTATAATTGTATTGTTTGTATTGTATTGTATTGTATTTAATTACTCCATCCCGAAAACTGCCTTGAGCTCCGACATTTTAACCGAATCCGCTTTCTTGAATTGCCACAATTTTCCGAAAACACACTTCAAAGGCCATGAATTTTTTAAGAACGGAATGAATTCAGCTATGACCTGTAAAATATACATACATAAGTATGGACATTATTAGGAAAAGGAATATTTACGAATATCAAAGCTATCTCACCTCGAGCAAGATCTCTTCTAATTTGTCTTCTTGTGATTTCGTCATTACGTGTGCTACTATGTAATGCATGTCATCGACTGCTAAGGATGAATCCAAATGGAGTTGCAGCAACAATATATTAATCTTGTTTACCATTTCCGAAAGTTTCGTTGGCAATTCTAAAATAATCGATTTTTCAGTTTTTTGAAAGAAATCATGGAAGAAAAGGTAACAAGGAGATTCGTGCGAGAAAGTATAACTTATTGTAAATTGATACAATATTGAGGGCGCTTCCTGCTCTTCATATTCCTTGATAA
>JAEIIJ010018212.1:0-11492 GCA_018904815.1 Drosophila ogumai | reverse complement strand
GTTTGAACCCGGGACTTCTCACATGCGAAGCGAGCGCTCTACCACTGAGCTACGTCCCCTTGTGAAATCCCAATGACAAAGTTCTAACTAGAGAGAAATAGACTTTTAAGCTAATAGTTTATTTTCTTTTCGCCGAATCTTGTATACTCTTTAGGTTTATGGAGAAAAGTTAAAAAATATTTGGAATACAATAATCAGAAAAATGTTTTTTTGGTACAAACAATTGTTTTTAAAGAGTTTAGCATTTTAACTTACATTTACATTCGATTAGAATTTATTTTTGTTTAAAAAAATAAAAAAAAAAAAAAAAAAAAACAAAGTTCTTGCTCAAATGGAGACGCCGGGGTTTGAACCCGGGACTTCTCACATGCGAAGCGAGCGCTCTACCACTGAGCTACGTCCCCTGGCGGCGGCACACCGGCCAAAGGCCTTACTTGACTACATGTCGGTATAGCAGTCACATTGTCAAGCAGTTTAATTACAGAGTTCTGTTAAAATGAGAGTTTAACAGAATTTGCACTGCTTTAACGATAGTAAAGTTTCAGAGACTTATTTTCAAAGTTTGAGCAGATCTGTAAAGAGGAAAATTAGTAGACATTGCTTAACAAATTTTAATAAATCCAGTGGGAGGATTTTAAAATTTCGCGATAAAACTTAAAAATATGGTCAATCTAAACTGACTAATAAAAGTAACATTTACATAGCCTTTGGTTCTATTTGTAACGGACGGTGTCGAAATAACCATTTTGGCAAAAACTAAAAAACTTCCAAATACCTACTATTAACTTTTGCAGCAAATTTATCTAATACCATTCTTCCCTTCTATGTTTAGAACGTCAGTGCTGTTCGTATCCATATCTTTCATTGTCCTGATGATTATCTCGCTGGTCTGGCTGATCTTCTACTATATTCAGCGGTTCCGGTATATGCAGGCGAAGGACCAACAATCGGTAAGAGAGCTTACTAACAATCCCTTTAAATAGACTAATGCCTGCTTTTTATTCGCAGCGCAATCTTTGCTCTGTCACCAAAAAGGCAATCATGAAGATACCAACGAAGACGGGAAAGATCAGCGACGAGAAGGACTTGGACAGCGACTGCTGTGCTATATGCATTGAGGCCTACAAGCCGACGGACACCATTCGGATATTGCCCTGCAAGTAAGGACTAGCTCCATAGGGCTCCATAGAAAAAGATTAACCGTATGCATCCTTTCAGGCACGAGTTCCACAAAAACTGCATCGATCCGTGGCTAATCGAGCACCGAACCTGTCCCATGTGCAAGCTCGACGTGCTCAAGTTCTACGGATATGTGGTGGGTGACCAAATCTATCAAACACCCAGCCCGCAGCACACAGCCCCCATTGCCGCCGTGGCTGTTGCCCAGCAGCAGCAGCCCTCCATCGAGGAGGTGGTGCCCGTCATTGTAGTGGCCTTGCCGCAGGGCCAGGGGCAGCAGCCCCTCCAGCAGCTGCAGGCCAGCACCATCGGTAGCCTTGCTCCTAGTCATTACCTTCCGCGTAGTCGTAGTCCTAGCAGTAGTAACCAGCAGCAGCTACAGCCGCTCCCGTATCAGCATCAGCAGCATCATAATAACCAACAGCAGGTGGCGGTGGAGCGGGGCCGACGCAACTCCGCCCCCGCCACAATGCCGCACGCTATTATTTGTACTGCCAGCCATCAGGTGACTGATGTTTAAGATATCTGAAGCCACCCAAGTACGTCTAAGTCTAAGGTACGACATTCTAACAGCTGTATTCCTAACGGAGCAGCATATTAGGTTATAGCTCCCAGTTAGATCTGAGAACCCAGCAACCAGACCAATGTTCACCTTGCTCCGGCAAGGCCCTGCATCGAAGCCAGTTGAGGATTCCTGTCAGCCTGACTTTCGAATTAATATTATTTGAATTGTGTTCCCAACTGTGAGAGATACTCTATGTGAATTAAAGTAATGCTTACGTTCGTAGATCCAATTTCCCGTTATATCCTGGAATGACTTAACAGAGACAGCAATGACTGGTTTGATCCTGGCCTTTATGGCTGATCATTAAGGGCGAAAGATTCAGAGAATGTGCTCCCATATAGATGAATGACAATTGATGATCGACCGAGAGTAACGTAAAGGCTTTTGGGAATATGGTGCATTCACTCATTTGTAAATAAACTCAGAAACTTGAGAACCGTGTACTTAAAAGTGCTGATAAGAAGACTTCAATTTTAATTTTACAAGACCCCACGCACATTTATACGTATGTAAGCAACCGCTAGAAGTTTAACTTAAGACGGAATTATGAATTAACTTGAATCGCGTAGGATTTAAGGTAAATGTTTAAGTTTTATATAAGCGTTCGGATTGTCGATAAACGTAGACGAGAGAAATTACTTGAGAGTACTACAATAACTATACCTACCTAAAATACTACACCAATACCAATAATTATAAACAATGACTAGATCACATAGCTGTAGCAGGGGTGTAATGTTGAGATCAATTTTTAGCAAAATCCGCGACTGTTTTGCTAGTCAAAGGTCGGAAACTCTTCGGAGTACACACACATAACATAAGTAGATATGCAAACCGATCGCCCACTCAGCGCACTTTATGCATTAGTGTTTACTGTAATATCAAAGGTGCCAAAGTATTTGCTTTTAGTTGTTCAAATTGAATAAAGCGAGAGAGAATTCTGTTTAAATTGAGTTGTAATGCCTTATGTTTTCTGTGTTTAATTGTATTTTTATATCTATAGTTTTTGGTTAATTTCTGTAATTTAATCTGTGTTCGTGTATCGTTTGCTTAGTTAATCACCAACCTCAAAACAAGACCATGTTGATCGGCTAGAATAACCGAAAATACATAGATTATCTTTGCTAAGCCCCCTTAACAAATTGTGGTCTCAAAAATTTATAAGAACCAAACAAAAATAAACATACTGAATTTAAAATTGAAAACGCCAAGAGTCGCCGCTTCCTTGCATCTTAGAGCTGCTTGTGATCGTATCACCGTTTTCCTACTGCCGAATCAGAACTAGGACGTTTGTTATTGCAGTTTCTTGGCAGCGAGGAGAGCATCCTGGAATACCAGCCAGACCCGCCAGAGCGGGTGGCAATAGTGGATGCAGGCGGCGCCTCTGTCCTCGAGCCCGTGGCTGCACAAGCTCCAGCTCGGCCTAGCGCTCTGGCAGATCTCATTCGCAGCCGCGACTTCGTGATTGACTTTCCTCGAGTATTTGTGTTGGAAAGCGGCAGTGTGGTGGGAGCACGTGAAGTGCTCTTTCCCAGCCGATTGCCTGAGCGATCTCAGAGCTCCTTGTCGCTGAGGCAAGCCCGCGACTGGATGAGCCTGATGAGCAACAAGCTGGAGGAACAGCAGGGTTTGCGACGTTTGCGCAAGGACGAGATGCAGCAGGTTCGCTTTGCACCATTTGTAAATGACTCAAATTTGTTAGTCCTTGAGGTTTTTCTTTTTCTAGCAACTTCTTAGTGCGCGGGAATCGGCCCGTCACCGGCGCTCCAGATCTGCAGATGGGCGGTACTCAACCGGATGCTTTGGTGGCCGCCAGCGTCAGCCCTCTGTGCAGGGGTCAGCAGTCCAAGGACAGTCGCAACTCCAGGCGGTGGTGGATGTCCCCCAGATGCGGCGCACCAGCTCCTCACAGACTCTGCATCAGCTGACAGACGCTTCCTACGCCCAGTCCCGGCAGAGGCAGCGCGAGGCCTTCGACTTTGCCAGGACTCGGCGTCGCTTCATAAGGCGCGAGAGCGACGAGATATCCTTGCGCTCCCTGGCCAGGCATCCTGCTGCACCCCAGCCGCCCCAACGGGCGAGAGAGGCCGATGAAAGCGGCCACAGTGACCAGATCACCATTCAAGTGAATGGCGAAGGTGTCCACCTCAACGAGTGATTGTATTTGCTTACGCTTATTTGGTGAACAAATTGTTTAAAATAAAATGTATCTTTATCTTAGAAAGTGTTTTTAAGTGGTGTTAATTACACTGTGTGTCGAATGGACTGGGCTTTCTCGGTGGGGCTGAAGAGTCTCCGGGCCCGCTCCTCACATGTCCAACTTGGGGCGAATTCCATTAGGGATTTGCGCGTGCCCCCGGCCAGGTGAAGGAACACGAAACATGGTCTGATCCCAGCCAACTGATACGTGGCTGGGCATCGACCAGGCAGACAGCGAGGCAGCAGAAACAGACAACGGACCGCAGACAAGCCGCCGCGATTCGACAGCTCAGGGAATATCCAGATTCTGATCCCACCGAAGGCATGCAGAGCAGAGAGCGGAGAAATAGAGCACAAGTTATGAGGAAGCCGAGCGGTTGAAGTTGCCGCGGCCAACGACAGCTAATAAGAATTCATCATCGGCCGCAGCAGCGCGCAGAGAGCTGCGAGCGGCGATCAGCAGGGGGGAGCAGAGACAGGGGTAACTCTCCCAGGTGGACGCTGGACGAGGACGGACCAGGGCAGAAGGGTGGACAAGCGTCGCCTGCACGCGCCGTAATTGCAACGCAACAGGAGGGCCGCGAATTCCTGGACCAGGAGCAAACCGAAGCAGCTCCACTCGATGTTTATAAACTTAAAGTCTGTAATCACATTAGGGCATGTAGTCGAAGGATCGAGAACTCGGGCTTCGGCTCTGGCTCTTTTCCCCAAACTGTTGCAGCTCTATCACCTGACGGAGCTTCGATTCTCTGGCTCCGCGCTGGCTCCCTTGACTCTGCTAAATTCGCTTCTCCCTTCGATGCCCCTTGGCAATCGATGACAGCACGTACGAGCTGGGCTCCCCCTCTCGAAAATTGGACGAGCGCTCTTTGTTATGCCCTTGCAAGGTATTATAATTTTAGTCAGAAGTTTGCAACGCAGTGAAGGATCAGCATCAACAGCCGAGTCGGCCCGGATCGGACGAATATATCATATAGCTGCCAAAGGAAAAACGGAACATTTGTAGAAAAAAATTATAGCGTCGCTGGTTTTCCCACAAAACTAATAGAAAAAATATCTTCAACATATTTTTGTCTATTCTGAGATATGAGCATTTTCTATTATCTGAGAATTTCGTTAACATTGATGTTTTATTATTTGTATTATATTATACATTTCAAATCTATAAAATAGTAATTTTAAAAGATTTAAAAATAATGTTTTAAAAATTATATCAAAAAGAAATATGATATTTTGTTTAATATGTATTATATATTTTTATATATCTCCCGCACGTTTTTTATACATCTCTCGAAAAGGGATCGATGCTTACTATTCCAATTACAAACTGCAAGGGTATGCAAAAATTGGTGTGCCTAAGTTAGTTTCCTTTTTTGTTTTAATATTTTTATTATTTTCCTGTGGGCTTTGAGCACAAGGGGCGTGTCGTTGGTGGGCGTTGCACTGAGCATTCATGATAAAATTATTATATTGTCCGAGGGCCGCTGTTTTAAGGAAGCCGCAAGAGCAAGACTGAAAGAATGGATGAGGTCATCAACATAAACATACTATCATTTTCGGGCCTGAATATTGAATTCCCAATTTGATTTTAAAAGGGAAAGGAAAGTTGCTGAAAAGTGCTACCCATAAGAGGTCCTTTTTGCAGCTTCAGGCACTAGATGTCGCCAAAAACGATCTGAATACGATATATCGTGTAAAGTTAAATCAATGGAAGTCCTGCTTAACTTTGGTAAATGTATATTTTTCCTATTTTGTGTAACACGGCGATTTACAAGATTAATAGTCTCGGATAAAAACCTCAGAGTAATTAGTTCACTTTTTTTATTTTGATTGATTAATTTTGGATATTATTACCCTTCTGGGCTTTATATGCCGCAAATAATAACACTTATTATATATATATTTTATTTTTAAGTGACTTGAAATAGATATTTATATATTTGACTTCGGTTTGATTTGGCCTTCAAAATCGACTCCTTATACACAAGATATATTACTCAAACTCATTTATCGTTCCCGCCTCGCATCAGCCAGCCAGCCGAGGATTTTCCCTGGTCAGACGGCTCTGCGCCATAAATAAATAGGCGCACGACAAAAAACAATGCACCGTGCTAATGTGGCAAGTAGGAGGCGATGCCATTGAGCCGCATCCGAATGCCCATGCAGCAGATGTGGCTACGTTCTCGGTGCTCAGATCGCTGATGGCTGTCGGCTCAGCCAGGTCAGTCCAGGCTACAATGCGATCACCAGAGCCGTCGCTAATCTGCTGTAAATAAGTAACACGACGCAATCCATTGGATTGTATTCGCAGCTATTGAAGACTCTGATCCTCCATATGCTCCATGAACACCGCCAGTCCTGGCTCTCCCAATCGGAACGAATTGGGGAAACAATAAAACCGATCTCTGCAACCCTCCTCCTCCGAAGTGTGAAGTTAAATCAAATCAAGGATCTGGGAAGAGTAGCAGGACAGCGGAAAATGAAAGATTTCCTTGCGAATATATATTCTGTTTTAGTTTACTTCAACAGCATCCTTCTGCTTCCGTATCCAGAGATCGCGGGACAGGAAGATCGCCACTAGGATCAGGCAGAGCACAGCGAAAAAATGGCGATTCGATGCGCTAAGTCATGTCTGCCGATCATCCCCCGAATGCCCGACAACAGCTCTCGGCACGGGCCCAAACTGGATCCGGCTCGGCCAGTGGGTGTGGAGTGTGTCACCATTGTCCGTCGCAGCCTATTGCTGTACTGTTCAGATCACCATTGAATACCATTTCGAATTTTTTACGAAGCTATATATTGACCATTGCAATAATGTATGATAATTATGCCGAAAAGATGTATTAAATCATTTCCTTTTTATTCTTTTCTAACTTTCAATAATAGCCATTTGGAAGTCAGTATGCGCCACAGGCCTTTTTAACAATGTTGTTCCAATAGCTACGGATAGATTCGATTTCTACAGCGATACTGGGGTCCTGGTTCCCCCTGGTCCTGCTCCCATCTAGCAAAGTGCTTCATTCTGTGGGGGATCAGTGTAATCCCATGGATAATTCAACGCTGCCCGTGTTGGCCTTAGGGAGGCCGCGGCTACATGCCAGTCCTGGACTCATGAATATGTTATTTGGTCCGACTTGCTGCAGAGAGTGATTCATAGGCCAGTGTTCTCTCGGGGCGATCTTTTCCTGCTGCACTTTTCTGGGCTGTTGATGGCGATGGCGATCATGTCGATTGCTCGCTGATATAAATATAAATGGGCGCGCTTTGCGCTGATTTGTCGGCTCGACTACAAAGCGAAGACTAACGGCAATTTAGCTTGGCCTTTTAGTTACTCCGCAGCCTGGTCAGCGATCCCCTCGATCACCGGGATCGCCGCAATCTTCATCTTGTAAATCAGTTCGCTAAGCGATCTTTTTGTGGCCTCTATAGTGATTCCAGATTCATTGATGCAGGCCTTAGAGAAGGTAGTTGGTCAGTTGTACTTGTTAGCCCTAGACTAGTTCATTCACAAGCAAAAAGAGACCTCAAGCCGATCACAAAGTTAATCCATAAATTGTCACAAAATCAAAAATCAACCAAAATATTTTCTAGGCCTGACTAAGCCACTTCCCCGCAGGGCAGCGTCTGGAAGTCTCTGTGGAATTCTGCCGAAATCGGTATATCCGAATATCCGCTTATATAGATCAGCGCGATCAGCGGACAAAAACAAGCGGGCGAGAAAAGACAAGAAAACGGCATGTTGTCAAACGTTGAGTTGGCTCAGCCGCAGGCCGAGATTATGTTGGGACTTCGCACCCGACTCCGACTCCGCGACCAAGGCCAAAGATGAGCTGAGCGGCGAGTCAAGGAATCAAGACAACCGGGGCGTGGCTGCATTTTGATTGAAATCAAACACAAAGGCAGATTACAATTTATTTATTTGGCCAAGCGGCGTGTGGGAAAGATGGGAAAAGAGTGCGAGTCCGAGGCAGGACGATGCGTCGGAGAGGTGCGCGTGTGCACCGGATTATCCTGTGCACTTGTTACACATACTCGCAGGAGACCGCCGAGAGCAACTGCAGACCGCAGACCGACAAAAGCAAGGGAATTTAAAGACGTCCAAGTTCAAGGGCCGCAGGAGGACCACAACGAGATGAACTCATCAGACTCAGACGGACCCAAAACCGACCAGAAACTGAACTGATCCCGTTCGCCTGCCGCAGGCCGAACGAAAGCGGATTAGTTGGCCGAGAGGGTGCTAAGTCGGGTAAACGCCTACTCGGCCAAAAGTCATGTCATGTTGTGCCAGAAAGGATTTGCCGAGCGAGCCACTGACACAATTTCTTGCACCTTCATCTCCGCAGGATAACATCAAGATCATGCTTTGATCCTGCCCTGCACGGTTTGGCAATATTTATTAGGTATTATTGGATTTTCAGCTTAGGCTGCGGGCACTGCGCAATCTTAGATGCGAATCTGCCAGGGGCATAATGTGAGGCCCTCCCCCAAGGACCTTTGCCCGGTCACCTCCTTGGGCGAAACCAATTCCACTTGGTCATGGGGCATTACTCTGGGCCTTTTTATTACTGCCACCTTGCAGATCATCTTGTAGTCGCATTTTTTGGTCATTGTCAAATTATCAATGATCAGCCACCCAATCTGGCCAGGATAAGCCCAGTAAGGGTCTCCAGTTAGCAGTGAGCCGTGTGCCGAATTGTAATTACTGATTTCCTTATTAGTGACGATGATCTGGTTACGGAATTAAATCTATCCTATTTAAAACCCCGTTTTCGAAACGTTTCGTTAACTTGTGGTTTTCCAAAAATAAAGTAAAACGCATTTAAGAGACGTCGCCAGGGTTAGTGGCAATGGCTGCCGTTCTCCGCACTTTTCTTTTTGGCAAGGATTGTTGCAATTCATGATGGCTGCCGCGGGGAGCAGAGGAAGTAACATTTTTTCAACCACCAAATGGAAGAAACCTTCTAACGGGGAACAACTTCAGCCTGGGCTCGGTCACACCAAGCGTTTATAACCGCCAAAAGCAAACATCCACCGAGCAGATCGAAGCGTAATAAGCGTAAAAATAATCCATCTTTCCGCTAAGCAAGCTGCAGTCGTCCATTCCCGTCACCTCGTCCTATTCTGACACTTGGGCGTAAGGCCTGCCAGGACCTCCCCTTGGCGGGATCAGGGTAGGGCTAGGCCTCGGGCAGCTGGCAGCTAGCAGCACAGAAAGTGTCAAAAAATGTTTCATTTTAGATCTGTTGAAAAATAATGCTCCCGTCTTTGTCCTTTTCCCCGTGATTTCTGCACGCTTCACGCCAATTTGCGCGCCTATCAGCTAGGTGATGGCAGTATGGCAGTGGTGGTGTTGGCTATGTTGTCCTGAAACCCATTTCCCTCTGCATAAAACCCCGCGCTGGATGCCTTCCAGCGTTCTGATGGCCATTGGCCTCAACTACTACATCCTTTCGCACATTGTTCCTGGCCCTCCCCTGGCATGGGAATCACTTTCCGTGGCGCGAAATATAATTCATTTAAATGATTGGGTTGTTTGTATAGGGGAAGTCGTGGAAATTCGTTTTTCCACTCGTTCACAGAGTCATGCATGCTCCGCATTTGTTGGTGCTTGGGGGTGTTCCAAATGGAATAGTGGAAATGCGTCGTAGTTCCCACAAAAGGGCTTTTTAGGATCAAAGCTCCAAGTTAAAGGCATAAGACTTTTTACAAGCATTTATCGTAGCAAATTGGGGAATTCCAAACTACAAACGTGTTCGGCGAGAGCGAGAGCTTTTGAATTTTAGAAATTACCAACAATTGACATAATAACAAACGCTTGTCTTGCATTTTGTTCGACTGAAAAGCAGCCGAAGACAACTGTAAGCGAATCAGCTCGAAAGTACGAGTACGAGCACAATACGGGGCTACAATTACAATTACTAATGCCAGTTGGCCGGGTCGGCATCGGCATCGGCTTTGGCTTTGGCTTCGGCGAAAGATCAAAGCGAAGCACAAAGCTGTGCTGGCTAGGAAATAACACAGAAAATAACGTTGGCAGCGTGCGCAATAACAATGGCAATAAAGATAAAAATAAAAATAATAAAATATAAGCCAAGGCAAAGTGATGTTCAGCAAAAATGGCACAGAGACAACGGCAACAAGAAGCACTGCAATGCCATCGCCAGCTCCAGCTCCGTCTCTCCCCAAAACCAGAGCCAGGCCGGAGTTCACCTCGAACTGCTCTCGCCAACTTTCCCAAGCAATGCCAGTATGCAAATATATCATAGTCGGCTAGTTACCCTGATGGATGGTACAGCCGAATGGTTCATGACTCATCCGCACTGGTGGCCCCCACTGGCCACTTCCCGATCCCCCCAGTGCCGTCCTGCCGAGCAGGTACGACACCAAAGTTACGGTTTGATCACAAGTTGAGCGTAAAATATGCTAAAGATCATCGGGTGTCAGTGGCTGTGCCAGTGTGTGTGCCGGCAAATGAGCGTAAAATGATCAAAGAATCTTCGCGCGCCATGCCACTCCACGGAGTCGCCTCCGAACCCATCGGTTCACCTGGACAGGACTCGGAATTGGTCATCTTCTGCCAGTCGCCATCGCAAACGGCACGTATACTAACTACGTGAGCGCATTTTGTAAAATAACATTCAATTTGTGCAACCTGATCAAGCTGGGCTTAGACTCAAACTCAGGCTCAGACCGATCACCCTTCGACGATCACTCGAATGCTCTGGCATTGCTTAATAAATAATCAAAGCACTCCGTTGTAATCACATTCTTCTGCGATCCACATTTTCGAATCTTGCGGCTGACGCTTGTGCATATTTTTACGCTTGCTTAAAATGGCCAAGTGCCGAGTGCGCCCAGTGCATAGTGGCGGCTGCCCAGCTCAGAGCTCAAAGAAAAGCCGACGGGCATCCCGCTCCGACACTTGCAACAGTGCAACTGCCACCATCGGAGATGAAAATTACACGTTGCAGGCCGCTCTGATGATTTCTGCAATTGCTGGCCAGCATCAGCGGCAATAACAACAATTTGTTCGCATTGCCGGTGCAGACAGGCTGGCTGCTGCTGCTTTATCGCTACACAGCAAGAAAAGATGTGTGTGGAGAGGTCTTTTAAAAATGTGTATATAAAGTATGTCTTAGCAAGAAAGGAAGCCAACCTGGGGAAGCCGAAGTCTATGTAGTACCCTTGAAGTGGCTGCTTCACTAAATGAAATCATAAGAAACAGAAATATTGTAATTCTTTAAATGGACATTTTTTATATGATCATTTTTTTTTGACAAATTGAACAAATTTAAAAATATCAGACCTTAGGCAAAAATGCAGCAAATTTCATTCGGAGAGCGTTTCTATGTTAGTTTTCTCTAGGCTAACAAATCTGCATACAGAATTTTAAATTTTTATAAATCCAATTTTTTTGCCATTTTGACAATTTTAACGATGTAACCCCTTATCAAATTTGTAAAAAAAATTTTAAAAATTTTATTTCTTCCCGAGATGGCTAGAAAGATACGCCTGTCAATGCTGATCAAGAATATATATGATTTGTAGG
>JAEIIJ010018199.1:7871-18480 GCA_018904815.1 Drosophila ogumai | reverse complement strand
ATAATATATGTTCAAATAATATAAATAATTAAAATTCTTTAATATTTATTATTTTACTATAAATAAAAACAACCTTTAAAGTAAAATTAAGTTATAAGCATAAACTCCCTTTAACGGACAAGCGGACAAGCCTTAAACTAATAACAAATAATATAGAAAAATGCCTAAAATCTTTTCAAAATAATTACAAATAATATATTTTTTCTATACATATATATATTCATATTCATATTTATAAAAATCTGTGCATTAGTTGTGTTGTGTTTTTGCATGCGTGTGAGTGAAAAGAGGCAGTAGTACAATGTTCATCAATATCACTCGAAACCATGAATTTAAAAAAAAACGTAAAACGAAATGAAATCATGAACTAGCACTGATCATGAACTGGCGCACATATCTCGAGTTGCGGCTGCGCATAAACTCGACTAGAGATTAAAAAAAAAAAACAAAAGGAGACTCCAAAAGGGGGGGACTTGACTTGATCGATGGAAAGATGGGACGCAGGTGGACTCACCTTGATACAGGTATCGCGCGTATTAAATGCTGCTGTGGTGAATGTTGCTGCTGCTGCTGATGTTGTTGCTGCTGCTGCTGCTGCGCCTGCTGCTGCTGTTGATGGTGTTGCTGATGCTGCTGCAGCGTATTGCTGGCCACTGCTGCTGCTGCTGCCGCGGCCGCTGCTGCAACAGTGTTGGTTAGTGCACTATTGACCAAAAGTCCAGATGATCGCTGGCCAGTATCACCGCCCGCCGAGGATCTTAGCTCCGTGTGCTGGTCGAAGCCGAGGCCACTGTCGTTGGAGTTGTCGCAGGGCGGCGGATGGGGTCGCTGTGGTATTCGCTTGCCGGGTACCATTTTGCCGGGACCCGCCTGTGATTATTCAAATTATAAACAATTTAAAGACTAATATCAAGAGTTTAAATTAAATTAAGGGAATATTTATATATAAAAATATATACTTTTCTACATAAAAAAAAAAATATATATATAATTATATATATTACATATATATGCTTAAACTTACCCTGGTTATAGTATGCAGCTTGCCGGGCAATCCCTTACCCGGCTGTCTTTTCGATGGTATGCGAAAACCCTTTCGATGTATTCGCGCACTCATTGTGGAATTCGTGGACATGGTCATTCTCATTCCTAAAATTAAAATAAATATAATTATGAATTAATGTGAATTAATTAATTTTTAGGTAAAATAATAATAATTAATAATATTTAATAGGGAAATCACATAATAAAGCTTCTTCTATATAGTATAAAAACTTGGTTCATTGAAGCACAAAAGAAAAACCCATACAGATAGAGACGGAGAAAATATGGTCTCGTTCGCAAAGTTAAAGTTATATGCCAGGAAAACTGAGCTGATAAAGCTGAGGCAAACTGACTTTTGGGTGCATTGAACTTCTCTCCTCCGGGGATGAGAGACTTAAAGTCCGTATATAGTATATTGTTGAGAGCGAGCATAGAAACAGCCTCACACTCTCGACTATTGTTGCATTCCCATTGTTGATCCCAATTGATGCTCAATTTTCATTTGCATTTGCATTTCCATTTCAATTTCAATTCAGAGGCGCAACTGCAACAGCAGTTACAGTTGCAGTTGCAGCAGCCATCATCAGCGGCGTCAGTTTCCAGTTGTCATCGCAGATTTCAGCTTTATTTTTTTGCCCCGACATGGACGTATACTTGTCCATATGTGAGAGTCTGTATTTACAAACATATGTGTATATATGTATATTATCATGGGCTGGAACACAACAATGGGCCGGAGTCCGCTGATAAGGAAGCCAGACAAACCCAACCAAAACCAAACGAACCCAACACCACCCAACCCATTAGCAAGCTCCGATGGCTACTCCTCCTTCCTTTCCTCATCCCCCGCCCAGAATTATTATTATTATTTCCTTTATTATTGTCCCCGCATTCCGAATCGTATTTGTTTATTTTTTATTTATTCTGATGCTTGCAAAAAACATTTAATTAAATTTCAATGCACAATCAATTTTTGTGGTAAATCAACAATTTTAACTTTTTCAAAAAGTTCCTTGAAATTTTCTTTAAAATTTCCTTTTTTAATTTCCTTTTAAATCTATTTCTCAATCTATTTTAAAATTTCTTTTTAATGTCTTTCTTAACTATCCTTTAAATTTTCTTCTAATTTTTTTTTTCTTAATTTCCCTTAAAAGTTAAAAATTATCTTCTTTATATTTTTTAAAAGTCCTTTTAAATTTCCTTTTAAATTTCCCTTTAAATTTCCTCCTAAATCTATTTCTAAATTTCATTATGTCTTCCTAATCATCTTTCAAATTTTCTTTAACATTTTCTTCTAAATTTCCTTTAAAAATGTCGTAATATATTTCCTTAAAAATGTCCTTCTAAATTTCCCTCCAATTTTTCTTCTAAGTCATTCTTTAAAAAGGCCAACTAAAATGTCTGTTGGGATAGGCCACCAAAGGGACAGTTCCATTCTGATAAGAAGGGGATTTTCAACAAAGCTTTATAATTAGTAATAATATCTAAAAAATGAAATTAAGACACCCTGTTAAACCCCTAGTATCTATTTAAACAAATTTCTAAAGAATGTAAATTAAAAGAAATATGCCAGCAGGTACAATAAATAAATAATAAAGATAAAGACCAATGTAAGCTGATATATAATTATAAGTAATACCCTCCCACATAATTGTGTTTGCCAAGTTGAATTTAACACCTTTTTTCCTACCCAAAAAAGAAAAAAAAAATGAAATCTCCAATTTAATTCTAGGGAAATCTCTCACATATTCCCTAATTCCGGTAAAACCGTTAAACAATTACGAGCTAATTTACGAGATAAGAGTCTCGACGAGCAAACAAAAAGCGCCTTTGATAGCACAGCAGGCAAACGAAAACAAACAAACAAACTTTGATCTCCAATTACGAGGATCCCTCGGTGACGTGCGTTGCGCCCCCAAAAACATACATATAAAAAAATATATATATATCTACATACATAATATTAGGAAGGTGAGAAAATCTGTTCTCGCCTCTTGGCTTTTATGATGCCAAAAAAACGCACCCTTTTGGCCTAACTAACCTTGGGCGGGAATCGAGCAAACAACAAATATATATTTATTGTTGGGCTTGCGGAACGCGCCTACCTGAGGAGGCGGAGGAGGAAGCCGGGAAATGGGCCTTACCTGGGATCGCTACAGAGATAAGATCGGACCCAGAGGGAGATGGGGATACCGTTTGCTATTGTTTCCAAGGGGATAAAGTGCTGTTTCATTCCCCAGATATATCTAGAGATATGGTTTACCGATTAAAGATACAGCAACACCGTCAGATAAACGATACACGAGATACAAAGATACTTTTAAAATCAAGTAAGCCTTTAATATGGATGGAAACGAATTAAAAAAATGATGATTTGTGTAAGAAAAAATAGTAAAGTTTAAAATTATTTAAAAATTACAAAACATATTTTTAAGACTCTTGATGATTATCTTTATATTTTTATAATTATAAAAAAACCTATTTTTAAGAAAAATAAGGTGTGCTAAGGTTTCTAGAAATTCTCAAGTCTGGTTTCTGGTTTCCATTGTCATTGCATTGTAAGAAAAAATAGTAAATAAAGTTTAAAATAAATTAAAAATTTCAAGAAATCTTTTTAAGACCCTCTAAAATCTTATATACTTTTATAGAAGTAAAATAGATATATTTCCATTAAAGTTCCTAGAAATTCTCAAGTCTGAATTCTGGTATTATATAAAGCCATTGTCATTGCATTTATCTATCACCGGAGATAATGTACTTTGCCCTCTCAATTACTTGACAAAAAGTCAGCCTTTAATTCAATTTTCACGGGGAGAGATCTCAGAAAGAATCGCCCTTGGATACTTAAACACAGATGTTGGGTTGGTTTGTTGTTCTCCCGAGTTTTGCAGGTATATAGCCAGGTTCTATAATTAAACGCAGACTCCTCCCAAAACAGATTGTAGATTGTCAATAAAAAAAACACAATGAGAAGACAATAACAGTCACAGAGAGCAGATCGAGCAGGAATTAAGTGTAATGAACCCCATCTGACCCACTGTGCCCGCCTCCCAAAACTGCATTAAGTAGTATTGAGAGATGAGCCCCCTCTGGCAAGGGCATTATTAAAGCGGAAACTACAAATTAAATTCTAGAATTATTTCTTAAGCAAAAAAATAATTTGTATTTGCATTCATGTGATGGTCAAGTGTTTGGGTTTGAGGCTTGTGCCCCTATTTTATTCGCATTTTTGTGTACTATTTTCATTTTGGTCGTAATCTTATCACCTCTGGGCCAAACTTGGCAACTGGCTAAGGAAAAGCAAGAACCTGAGAAGCACAAACCAAACCCGAGACCTGAGAGAGATATGGAGAAAGGAATGGGAATTGAATCACCCACGGCGACAACAACTGGCGCCTCAAGCGCGTAATTGGAGATTGGAAAACGAACCACCACCCGCCATTTCTGGCTGGATCTTTGCTTGGCCAGAAAATTCCAGGTGGTACTACTACGATTATGGCATATATAGTATGGTTATCAAGGGCGGGCAGAGCAGGAGAGATTTGTTTTCGAAGCAATTACGGCGTGTTGTTGATAAGCCAGACATTATAAAGCATTGAAAGTTGATGTTGGGATAGTACAAATTAGAAAAATAAAAAGTGTAAGTTTTAAGATTTTTTTTTATAGATTATTTTATGAATATTTATAAATATATAAAATAATATAGAATTATTATATAAACTGGACTCATTTTATGGAAACTATTATTTATAGAATAAATTTCAGGGTATATGCAAAGACTTTAAAATAATTATAATAAATTGCTTTTATAAGGTCTTTGGTGTATGCTTTTATTAAATTCAACAGATCATTTTGTAGACAAGTCTTCTTCCTTTTAATATATAAATTAAAGAGCGAGCTTAGTAATTGACCCCTAAGCCATATAGTTTATTTTCCTATAATACATATAACCCATATTTGGATATAAACCCACCCCCCGGTAGTTTATTTTTCTTACCGAAATTACTTTTGTAATGATGCTGATAGGCTTGTAAATTTGTATTGTTGTTGCCATTGCCATTGTTGCCGTTGTGGTGGCCATAGTGATGATTATTATTGTTATTATTATTATTGTTGTTGCCACCAGCATTGCCATTATTATGGTGGCTAAGATTATGCATTTTGGATGGAATCCGATAGCCGGACTCATAATGTTTATACTGATTGTAGGTGAAGCGCATTTTGATGGACTTTTATACGGTGTGTGTTTGTGTGTGTGTGTGTGTGTGTAATATTTTCTCCTCTCAAAATTTGACTATATTTAATTCATTGAATTATAATTTTGTTTTTGTTCACTCTTTGTACTCTCTCCTCGAGTTTCTCGTTCTCTTTTTGGGATAAGTGCTTTTAATATATTTTATAATTATTTTTACAGGCATAGATTTTCTTGTTTTCCCTCTGACTAATTGTTTTTTGTTGTTTTGTTTTTTGGTAATAATTATTGTTGGCACATTTAATTGATGTTGTCCTTTAGTGTAATTGATTTCATTTGGTTTTTGTCATTTCAATGTGATTTCTTTTGTACATGTTTTTGTTTTGTTTACTTCACAATAAATACGTTGGTTGGTTTTAAGCTTTAATTTAAAAAAACAAGGGGTTTAAAATTGGTTAAAATTTTATTTAACTTAAAAAATAAACGCGCCAGATTTGTTTAGTTTTGAAAACGTTACGAAAACGCGTCAAACACGGCTCAAAACACGACCGAAAACCGCTTTGTTATTTTTTTTTACATTTGTGTCTCGTTTCGTTTTG
The DNA here is from genome assembly GCA_018904815.1 of Drosophila ogumai. Taxonomy (NCBI): domain Eukaryota; kingdom Metazoa; phylum Arthropoda; class Insecta; order Diptera; family Drosophilidae; genus Drosophila; species Drosophila ogumai. The sequence continues at coordinate 12,645 of JAEIIJ010018199.1, read as the reverse complement.
TTTTGTTTTGGTCATTCGCCTTTTTTTTGTGTATTCTCTCTCATTTATTTATTTATTCATATGTGCTTTTTTTACATACCGCCGCCCAAGATATACAAAATATTTTTGTTGTTTTTTTTTTAAGCACGCATTTTTTTTAATCGCCGGCGGTTTAAAGTCCAAGATGACAAGAAAAAGCTAAAGTAAGGAGATCCGCACAGCAATGCTTTAAATGATCATTGCAAAGTGTGTAAAACGAGAGTTTATATACATATATTGATGGTGACGGTAATAATCGGTGGTGGCTTGAGTGCATTATTTTTCCCTTTCCCCCAAAACTGGTTGCATTGTCTATATACACTTGTATATTTTTTCTTCCTTTAGCTTCCTGGTATCGCGAGCTCTCCTTTTTTTTTTAATACCTTTTATTATTTACTCGTTTACAGTTACAGTTCCTGTTCTACTTGTTGGGGCTCCCTTTTACTTTTCGAGGAATGCATATATAAAGACTTGTATGGGTAATATGGTTAAAGCCCTTTAAAATGGCAAATTCCGCAAGGTCTTGTGTCGTCCTACCTTCCTTCCAAAAAAGAGCAAAAAAAAAAACTCTTAATTTTGTATAGGAATTTACACACAGCAAAAGAAAAAAAAACAAAACCAGTCTTTATGCTTAAAAACGATTTTAAATATGATTTCTAGAACCTAAATTAAAACAGTTTACCGGTTTTAAGACGATATTAAAAAAAAACTAGAGACTGTTAGCTTAAAGAACAAAAAAACTTAAAAATCTGTTTAAGGTTAAATAAACATTTTTAAATTTAATATTGTAAAAAAAATCCCTGTTTAAATAATATTTCTACCAACTAAATATGGCCAGAATTGTGCTTATAAGACCGATCTGAAGGGCCATATTGAAATAAGCCCTGTGCGCTGCTACCAAAAAGTAGGCTATCTTGAATATTAATTTAAAATGCTATGTAATTAATGTTTAGATACTGTTAATAATCAGATTATATTCCTGACTTTAGTATAGTAGCTAAGGTTAGCTGCTATATTAAAACGCCCTTTTCCGTAGTGCATTTGTACTTCGTTCTGGCCAGACTTTGGTGGCTAATCGAGCAAACTTGATGCGGTGACACAGATAATTGTGTTAGCACCAGCCGATCGACCCCGCCCCCTGGGCTTGGTTTGGTCTTTACTTTTTTTTGACAATCAAATGCCAAGGCAAGTTCTTGGCTTGATTAAATGCTAATTGAAATTGTACGGTGTATTTATCAGCAATCGAGCGGCGAGTGTGTAATGCGTGTATGCATGTGTGTGGTGTGTGGCGACTGCCGTTGTTGGCTTTGTGAAAAATCATGATCTTGTTTCATTGACCCACATTGTTCGTGTAATAACCGATTCACAAGTGAGCAGAACTAAGCTGAATCTTATCTGATTTAAGCGGGGATCGCAATTCTATGTATTATTATTTTTATAATATTTTTTAAATAATTTTATAGCAAACAGGAAACACAATCAGGGAACCTATAAACTCTCTGGAACAGGGATATGAAATATACTGCCTGATAATAATAAATAATATTGAAAACTACCTGTTGTCAATACAGCTTTCTTTTGTATTAAAAAATACTTAGGAATGTTCAGTTAATAGAACAAAAACCCACAAACTAATAACCAAATTTAAAAGCTCTTAAATACATGTATTTAACCCTAATGAGTTCATAACTCATTAAAACACCTGATCTAATGATTGCAAATAAGAAATCTTCTGCTCATATTAAAGAGCAACCAACAGATTGTACTTTAAATTGGTTTATGGTTTCAGCCATTAATGATTTTTTTTGTTTAAAATCTTTAGCGGCATTCTCAATGCTTAAATTAATCTTGTTTCTTTTCCTTTTTTTCTTTTTTGCACAGCATTTTTTGGCGTTTTTCTTATTTCTTTCTTTCCTGTTTTTTTTTTGTTTTGTTATTGACCGCATTGAAATTTGTTATAAACAAAAGTATTTTACGCGTATTTCGGTATGTGAGAACTCACAACAAGCAGAAAGTGAATTAAATGAAAATAATTTCTATGTATTTAATTATTCTTTCTTTTTTGGCGCTCTTTGGAGATTCTCGACGGGTTCGGTATTTTTGTGTTTTTTTGTGTTCCGGTTCAGACCGTTGTGGTCTGTGGGTCTCTGGGTTTGCGACTGGAACTAACTTTTAATAGAATGTCCGCCGAACATTTGCCTCACCACACACCCCGTATCCCCTTCTCAGAACTATTTCCATTCCCTTTCTAGAAAGGCGATAAGATAAACCCCGCGGGCGGACCAAGAGAATCGGAGTTTCTTGGAGGTTTCCCTCTAAAAAAAAAATATCATATAGGGAATCATTAGGCATTATTTTAAGACTCTTTTCAAAATCAAAGTCAAGTTAAATTTTTAGTTAATCCGTTGGAATGTAGTTAGGAAGAATGTGATTTTTTTTTAAGAAAATGTCCCACATGTACTGGTATTATTTTTTTATATGTCAGATTTACAGAAAAATAGCACAAAACGTATTTATTTAATTGTTAAAATGTAAAATTCTTTATATGCCTAAAATTCTAAATTTTCCTTAATTATTATTATTCACAAATAAATTAAAAACAACTTATGTAAAAAATATATAAATATCAAAACTAAGTTTTGCCGGTTTTTTTTTCTTTATTTTTTCTCCATTATTATTATTTTAATAAATTTTTTTTTTTAATTTTCCCTATTTTCCCTGCTTGGCGAATTAATCATTATTTTGTTCTCTGCGATCAGGTCATGATTTCCCAGCTGATAAAAATTCGCGGCACAAAACTTTTAACTTTAATTTTTTTTCATCCATTTATTTTTTAAATAATAAACGTTAATTAGGCACATCACACCACCAACAACAACAACTAGAAAAAAACAAGGCGACAGACCGCAACAAAAACTAAAAAAAAATAAGTGCGAAAGATTTTACCACGAGTTCATAATCGAAATGCCGTAACTCGCAAACCGTAGGCCAAAAAAAACCGAAAACCGTATACGTAGACCCGACCGAGCGTAGACCGGAGACCGTAAGCCGTTAGCGTAGCCGTAACGATGTGAACACTTACGCTGAGATCGATGAACTAAAATCCGAAAAGAACGAAACACTGCAATGATGCTGCCGATAGGGGCATGCTATAATAAACTGTACGAGGTAGTCTCGCTGGCGAATCGAGGGTCTTAATGACGTCAACGGGCGAACACGAACGGGTCGATAAGGCTCTTAAACCCGAATGCCTCGACAACCGATGAGACTACCTTGTACTCACTGTACCATGGATAGGGGGAAAGAGAGTGCCAGTAGGAGTTGAGCTCAACGAGTGGGAGAGCGGGCAGCAACAAGTGTAAGTGTACGCGTGGCCGAATGACGACAACGGGTTTAATTGATTTCCATGTGTGCGTGAGCACAGCGCGCGCCCCGTTTCTATTGACTGGTGTTGTTTTTGCTGCTGCTGCTGCTGCTGCTGTTCTCGTTCGGCACTGATTGCAAACGCAGAATGATAAAGCAGCAACAAAGCCTTGGGGAAGGGGAGACTGGTGAATGCGAGAGCCACAGACTCAGATACAGAGAGAGAGAGAGCAATTGAAATCAATATCAAGAGATCTGCAAGAAGGCATCGGCATCTACGGAACTGCACCCGCTCTCCCCAGCCCCCAGCTCCCAGCTCCCATTCTCGCACTATTTCGCTCTGTTATGCTCCTGTGGCAAAGGCGACGCTGCGTATGCGCATTGTATTAGGGTGGACCTACTGTTGACAATTAATCAAAGTCAAATGTAAGAGTTTTATATCACAAACTTGTTAAATAAAAAATATATATGATATATTTAAGGAATTCGGCATTAAGCCAATTTTAAAAGGATCACCCATACGCAGCGTTACCTTATCATGCATATTTAAAGTTATATATTTACAAGAAACAAACATTTCACTGTAGTGTTATTTCAGTCGGATTCTCAAATATTTAAAATTTCGTTTACATTTTCCCCGTTTTTCCCATGTAGGTCCAACCCACTCTGTGTGTGTGTGTGTGTATTTTCAAGTGTGGCGACGATGCGTGGCTGTTAATTAACACTAGGCAGCACACGTTCGCTTTGCGGTCAATTGCAGACAGTCAGGGCCACTCTACAACTCTACAGAACGGAATGCCAACATAGGTCCGCACATAGGCATGTACAACCGCTGATAAGTAGACAAATATACACACATTAGCATTAGTATATACACAGGGAAAAACGATGAATTCATTGACGTACGACACTTATTTCAATTTAAGGTAGAAAAGTGTATCGTATAATATAAATTATACGGCTATGGTTTACTAGTGTACCAGCAAATAAAGTAAATTATCTTTTGTATATTTTTCTGTAAAAAGAATATTTTTTTCCAGTGCTCGTTTGTCAATTATTCGCTTGAACACCAAACAACTATTTGGCAAGTGTGACCAAAAATGGCAAAAGCTAACACCAACAAATTTGAGTCAATTTGCGGTTAATTTGATTTGATCGATTGAAAGTGTATTTATTTAATTGACATTCTTTCTTCCACTAACGCACTAAAATCCAATTCTAATTCCCCCGTTTGTTCCTCCCCGCAGTTTACCAACAATACAAGTCTCTTGTCATCTTAAGGCCTATAAAGTGTCATTAAATAGAATCAGAAATCTGGTGTGCAGCCATAACGGTGCATTTTTCGAAATTCGTTTGCCCCAAATTTGGTCACACCACAGTCACGCGTAACGAG